>VYZP01004914.1:14847-38742 GCA_013400635.1 Hypocryptadius cinnamomeus | reverse complement strand
CTCTGCTGACACTCAAAATCCACCTGGATGCTCTAGGTGATCCTGCTTTTGGCAGGGGGCTTGGACTGGGTGATCTTCAGAGGTCCCTTTCAACCTTAATGACTGAAAGGGTGATTCTGTGATTAAGAATCTGATATCTGAAGTATTGCATATAATCAGAGTGAGGAAAAGAATATAATTTTATGCATATACAAGAAATTTTAAGATAAGTTTATATCTATTTTTATTTTAACTAAAGAAATCTTGTGTGCATCTTCCTTGGATTACATTATAAAAATTTTTTCGGTGGTGTCAAATTCTTCAGTGAATAACCTGTCTCTCTCAAATTATTCACAACAATCTAGGAAGATGCATCTTCCTGAGGACTGATTTGTGTCTTTGCCCAGACTCCCTTTTCCTGTCTCACAGGTTTTTCCAGTGCCTTTCTCCCTGTCCCATGCCTTAGCAATCTGCTGCAATCAATTACATAGCCAGGAAAAACTCCTCAGGCTGTGTCTGGAATTGGATACACTGTCAATTAGGCAGTACATATGTGCCAGTACCATTCAGAGATAGAACTACCCATTGTGTCCTCTGTATGTACCTACAGCCAGGAGAACACGGTCCAATACATGTGAAAGGATGCTCATTCTAGCCCCACCGAAGACATAAAAAAATGTTCTAAAGTGTGAGCACCTTCATTTTGGCTGCTATATGAAACCTAATGCTGTTCTTAGTTCTGTTGCCAGAACACAGAAAAGAAACAGAAATGTTAACAGGAAAACATAAATGAGTGGAGAAAGAAACAGTGCAACAGATGACTTGAAACATAGGGGAGCTCATGATGTAGAGTAACTAAGGTTGGAGGTACAAAACTAAACAAACCTATTGCCTATTCTTTCATCTCATGCCTTGTTAAGAGACTCTTGGTTTCATAATTAAAAATTTCCCATGAGGCCTGTATGTGATCTGCTTCCCTGAAACTCAGCAAAACAAAGACCACAGATGGCCTTCTTTGATAAGTACAATTATTAGAGAATAAACCGCATAGTGATAATTCATCAGTTCTGAGGTCTTCATATGGGGTCTGTGAAAGATATATCTGAATACAAGTTTGTCTACATCAGACATGTTTTGAAAATTACAAGACATTGAATTGACTGTATATATAAAATCTATTTTAATGATTTTATCATCAATCACGATATGATGAGACTATTTAGCTCAATAGAAGGCAAGTAATTCAAGCACTGCCCAAGAATTATTTTCAGGCATCAACTGGCAGTGTAGATAATGTCCATTAATGACTGACTAAACTCCAGCTTTGAAACAAATGAATAATTTTGAATTTGCATAGCACTTGTCATCTATAGAACCTGACAGTTTTAAAAGGATGGGCAAACATTGGCAGTGACTATTTCTAGTGAAAACAGAATGCCCTGAATGAATTGCTACTATGAAGGCAAACTAAAGCCTGCTTGAAAGACACTGCTGCATGTAAGATTTAATAACTAGAAAACAGTGAAAACATGTTATGCTTATATGAAAAGGTAATCAGGCAGGAAAACAAGTTCTTAGAAAAGAAACAGCATTGTGGTTTTTTTTGTAGAAAGCTGAGATTAGGTCTATTTGGAACATAATGATTATGTGCCCAGTCCAATGCCAGTAGTCAATTATTAGTCTATGCAGTCAATGTCACCACAAAGAGACTTGCAAATGCTTGCTATTTTTAACTTCAGAATGACTATCTGAGCTTGCTGTCTGAGCTGGGATGCCTTCCCGTAATGCAGGGAGGCTCTTGCCTAAGCAGAGAGACTGAGGAGAGACCTGCTACTTCTACAGTCACATAGGCAGCTGACTTCAAAACAGATTATGGTAGTATTTAGATATTGAACAAACCATGCCCAGATGTACCACATCCCATGTCTTACTACCTTTGCCTCTTGGCAAGCAGACATAGCATATTATTATAGGCATGAAGGAACAGTGTTAGACTTAGCAGAACCAGAGCTGGCATGCTGCATCAGATCTTAGGTAACACCATCCCAACTCCAGGAACTAGAACTGGCTTGACCTAGAAGTGAAGAGAGCTCTTCTATCAGCCTTTGAGTTTCAGAGCAGCTTGCACAGTGACTTGTTGACACCATTTTGCTTCAGTCTTCTTCCCTACCCTTCTGTAAAAAATAATTTGTGCATTTACCTCTGAAGGTCTCAAAGGCCTCTGTTCTTGCTATACGTTACAGGACAGAATGCTATGTACCAGGAGTGGATTCTGATTTCAAAGAGGTTCTTTTTCATTACCATTGCACTACAATGTAACATTAGCAGCAAAACATCTCTACATATATGTCAATACTAAGATTTTTATACGTTCCTTGTTAACAGTTACACTGCAGCAATAACCCAGGCCAGTGTAGTTTAGATAGTCTGGGAAGACAAATCATTCCCGTTCTACAATTTACTTAATTTTTATCTGTGCATTATCACAGACAACCTGCACAGACCTGCAAACATGTATGTTGCTTCAAAAAGCCAGATTTCATGTTTGAAAGGCATTGGCAGATTCTCTGCATCAACATAACACAACATAATACAATATAATACAACATAATACAATATAATACATAGGTCTGAATATCAGCCCAGTCTTTGAGCTCTTCAGCAACTAAAACAGAGAGGAAAAGAAGGAAAACTTAAAATTTAATGTTCTTGTCATTGTTGAATAGTTTTGAGTGACTGTTACCAGTACATATCAGATACAAGGTATTTTAGCTACAAAAGTCAACTGCTTCAGTTCAAATTGCTGAACACAAATACGAAGTGTGGATTCAAAGTGCAGTTCTAGGCAAGAAATTAATTCCCTAAAAATTAAAGTCAAGTAACATCACACATCTATACAATTTTTCAAGAATAATACAAACTTTAGAGTATACTGGTAAGAGTTTTGTAGAAACAGGAGTGTGTGAAGATTAGCGTACCTAAATGGCAAATTATCTGAACCAGAATTTCTTTTTGTATTTTAATATTAGGATTACTGTTTGCAATGTTTATTGAAAATAACTTTTCCTTCTCCCAAAACTTTTCTTTATAAGTTGTTCTAGAAGATTATTTTTTCTTACATGTTGCATAACATGGTATTTATGCAAAAGATGCCTCTGTTTTAAAGTCTACTAGTCTTCAGGTATTTCTGTTGAGACTTTGATAGCTAGACTCATAAATATCTATATTTAACAAGTTTTACTTAAATACTCATTTATCATTATCACTTTATAGGATGTCTGGAGTGGCTTTGGTGCCTGAACAGGATGTGGCACTCTAAGATAGCCTCTGAAAACCCAGGAAGCAGAATTTCTTCACCTTGAGACCTTCTGCTCTGTGCTGGTGACATGTCTGTACTCCAGCAGCTGCCAACCTGCTGTGAGGAAGATGAAGTGAGGACTAGTGCTTCCTGACAGATTCCTCTGACTGTCTGAGCAGCAGTCTGTTAGTCGTGCAGACATTGGGTCATATCCCAAACCTGAAAGTCCTAAGTTAGACTTAACTTTCAAAAACACAGTCTCCAGATTGAGCTTATTGTTTCAGCAAACTTTAATCAGCTTGCCTTTTCCTACTGTAATGAAATAACACTCCCTGTTTTGATAGTCTCTAGCTTTATGGAATGGAAAGTCAAAATAAACAATAGAGACCACATTGAACATTCTAATACACAACCTCAAATGTTTACTTAATTCCTCAGCCTAAACTAGACACCTTATCCAAACATTTCCTCCTGTTGACTCCTTCTGTCCTCCACAACATCCTGGGTTACTAGATTTTAGATAGGAGCTTCTAATACACATAACTCAGATTGAAAGCAGAGTTTCATTAGCACAAACTTCCCTATCATAATTGTAATCTACAGTAAATGAATGCAATTAGTCCCACCAGGGTCTCCCCTGAGCCCTCCTCTCCTCTGCCATAATCTCTTCTTGTATAAAGCTAGCACACTACATTCACTGCAATAGCAGCAGGTCTACAGGGTTGCCCTTTCCAGGACCATGTCACTGCTTCTCCTTCAGATATTAGTGCTCTCATGGCTTGGAGCCACAGAGCTACAGAGAAATTCACAGCAAAGGAAAAGCAGAGGGCCATTTCAGCACTTCCTCTACCTGAACAAAAATCTGTTTGAAAGTCAAAGTTCTCCTGAGCGGATACGTGAGAACCCAGTAGGAACTGAAGAGACCCTGAAAGCACCAAGTTTTTTTGTATCAATTCCGCAGACAGCATCTGGAAGTGAGAAGAAAGAGGAGAAAAAAATGTCCAGATTCATACTTCCTAGTGCAGGACTCCATGCAGACCAAAACCCGAGAACCTGGGTTACATCCAGAGAGACCTCTCCTGTGGAAAACCTCTCTCCACCCCATTATTCCAGCAAGAGAGAGTCTGAAGCTCCCTACAGAAGAGATGCCAAGAAATTCTGGGACCATTTCATGCTACAGAAAAATTCAGCATCTGAAGAGGTTGTCCTGCCAATCAAGACCAATGAAATGCACCAAGAAAACTGCAGAACCCTGCCTTTTACCCAGGTAAGAACAAGTATCCAAGATCAACAAACACGCCTTTCCCCTGTCTCAGCAACTAAAGGGACATGGGTTATTTAAATGGCTTAGTCAAAGGGCTTCAGAACACTTGCTCAAAAGTGGCTGAAAGACTCTGATGAAAAAGTTTAGTCTGATGAGGCAAATTGCTAAACTGCAGCACCAGAAAGCTGCAGACTCTAATTTTTATAGAGTTATTTATTATTTTTATGCACTGATATTTGGACATGGTCTAAGCAGGCAGGAAATGGATGAGTAATTATCCATTCAATAAATTTACATCTCAACTGTTTGTAGATCTGAATTATGATCTCTTCCTCTCTCTCTCCCTCTCTCTTTATATATATATGTATAGATATACGTATGTATGTGTGTACACATGCGTGTGTGTGTGTGCATATACATACATACACACAGACTCTCAGAACAAGTATTTACAGGAAAAGCTGGTTGTCCTCTTACACCTAAGCAAGGATTGTTTTCTTCTGTATTTAGAAAACTAATGCTTATGTCTAATTCTATGCTAAGAATTTCGGATAACTGGTAAACTGTACCATGCATAGATAAAGCCATTCTGTCACATTGTAACATTAAGACAAGCAAACAGTATAGGTAAAAGGGCTGTAATTCTTGTAAATCACCATCAATTCTCAGTGTTTCTGTAATCATGATCTGTCAAGGACCATGTTTTTCACATCCAAAACAAAATTCATTTCACATAGACATACATACTTACAGATGTTGCCTAGAAACCTGCACTATTTATTCTGAGAAAAAAAAAAAAAGTGCAGTAGCTTTTTTTTTTTTGCTCATGCGTTCTAGCTAAGTCCATGGGCCATTTCTGCACCAGAAACATTAAACTGAATTTCTGTTTCAGGGTGTTACTCATAAGAGCTGTGAGAAGGTGACAGTACAGAATAATCTGTGTTTTGGAAAATGTAGTTCTTTTCATGTTCCTGGCTCAGAAGATCATCTTTATACCTTTTGTTCTCGTTGCTTGCCCAGCAAGTTCTCCATGAAGCGTCTGGATCTCAACTGCACTGATTCTGTTCCAGTGGTCAAAGAACTAATGATTGTAGAAGAGTGTAAATGTGAAAGTCGGAAGATTAAAGATCCTGTGATTGGATCTCTACTGTCAGACTTGCATGAAAATGGACATGAGCACAATTAACTTATGCAAAGTACCTCTTAACTTGATCATAAGAATTTGCCAATGAAAAAATTCAAACAAGTTGTCATCACTCTAGTACAAAAAACATTAAAAATGTAGACGTTCTACATGATCTCTGTTTCAACAATAACTTTATCTAATGTGCAACAAATGTTTCCTTGCAGCTGTTAAGGAAAATGAGGTGAAATTATTTGGCTTATGTGTAAAGGTCTTTAACAAGGGAAACTTTAGAAATTTTCCACCTTTCATATCATTGTTTCTAGGATGCTAGTAAACAAAGACTGAATTAACATGATTTATCTGTGCAAAACCTGAATGTTGACTTGTTTTCCTTGCCTTTGCTTGTGAGGAGTGCCAACACAGCTCTACTGACAACAAAGATGAGATTTTAGTCTGTTCCCTACAAAAACAGGTCTACTTTACAGCAAGATAATGGCTGGAGAGTGTAAAACAGAAATGGACGTGAGGTACATAGAAAGCTAATGTCAAGTTAATGTCATACTGATTGATCTCAGTTGGAGTTCACTTTTCATTGAAAACTAATATACCACACAATTTACACCAATAGATAATGGCAAGGGGTATTTTACCATAGAAACCACTTGCTCTCTTTTCCACATGCTTGCATTCACTCTGTACCTTTATTTTTACTTAAAGTGTTCAACTGCAGAAGGAGAAAAAAATAAAAAATGCCATAATCCTACAGAAAACATCACAGATAAATACACTGCTGTTATTATTTAAATTCACTGTGGAAAGACAATGCATATTTTCCAGTCTGATGAATTTTCACATTGTCACTGAATCTAAGATAAAATTTAAATAACGTTCTCAACTCTTAAACTAAAGCAGAAAAGGCATTTGTGTGACAGAAAATCTGAGAAAGACTTTATCATTATAGCAATACCTTAACAACTTTACAGGAAGAGCTGAGAGAGCCCTGCTAGGAAGCACTGGAGTCTACTGCTAGGCAACACAGCACTAGTGATTATTAGCTGAACTGCTGGCTTTTGGCTCTCTCCAGATGCTTCTCCCTGGATTTTTCTTGCAGACCTAGCACACCAGAGGGAGATCAGCTTCCAGCAGAAGAGTTCAGCATACTTCTATGTCAGTTTTTTTAGTCCTCTGGAAATCTGCTCTCAGATCTGGGCCACTGTTGTTAAACTGTCCAAGCTCTTTTCTAGGGTATTGGAAATCACTATGACTTAGCTTATTCAAGGTCAAATTCAAGGGCTGGGGTAAATGATTCCTTGTATTTGAACTGCAATGGAATTAGAAATATCTTAATGTTCTTTCAGAAAACATGTGAGGCATGGCTTTGGAATCCAAGACCCATGTTGAATATTTATTAAAAACTGCATCTGAATTATATTCCGATACTGGGTGTGAAGCTGTTTGCTTTTGCAGGTCACTTGCAGTGAACAAACTAAAAATTCATATACAGTTACCTTTCATTACTTATAAACCTGTTTGTGAATAATAAAAATTGTGTACTAAAACTCAAGCAAGTCTTCTATTCTTTTATATGAAGGACTGATGTGAAAACTATACATGGTTGTTTACATGCTATATACGATGCCATTCCAAGTAACTAGATATCAAGGTCTTATAATCCCTGTATTGTGTGTGAAAATTGGTGTACATTTTTAAACAAGACTAAGGAAGTAAAGCACACGCAGCATTAAAGTTCTCAATCTTTTTTTCTTTATTGATGATTTTTTAAATCTGAAAAAGCCAAGTGTTCTGAGATGTTTTACTCAGAATTTTTGACATGTTTTAAAGCTGTCTGAATAGGTAAGAATGTTCATCCACTTTTTTTGTTTGTTTTCTGAAATGGAAGTATATTTTTAGGTTTGCAGGCAACCACTTGAAGGTAGGACATACTCCCAGTAAAATCACATGTAAATTAAAAAGAAAAATCTTCCAATCTTGTAATTTTGACAAAACTGATGGATATAGTATGAGTTTATCATGATGATGTCTGAATAGAAGCTATACTGTGGACTGTAAAGTATTCAGCCTAATTTTTGAAGTTTATTCTCTGTGCTGAAGCATTACTGCAGTCAAATAAAGCTATTTATGTAAGGAGTTTGCAGGACGAGATTTTTAAGTGTGAATTTGCACAGCTTAAAATAGGTGAAAAGAGGTAATGACAGCTGTAGTAATTGCTAATTAGATTAGTGCTGTAGGTTTTTTGGATGCATGTTTAATTAACCCAGCAATGACTGGTTGCATGTAATTAGCACAGTATTTTGCAAAATCAATCAATGTGTTAATTGGATCAGGCTTCTCAGTGTTTAAAAAATCCAAATCAGGAATATGTTTTATCTAGGGCCTAAAGAGAATTTGCTCTCTGGGCATAATGATTGCCTCTACAAGCAGAACACTGTGGCTTAGAAAGGTGAAGGGTGTGATCCATATCACTATATGGATGCTTTCAGTAGTAACATTACAGCAACAAACCCTAGTTGTGTCTGCTCAGAGCTTGCATGTGTTCTGTAATGAAAACTTTTCCAGTGCAGCTATGCTTACAATATAAGTGCTGCTAATGTGATCCATTTCAGAGCACTCCTTGTGCAAACCTACTTACAGAACAAGACTATAGTTGCAGAGCTCTCTGAAAATTCTAATCAATTCCAAGCAGAATTTCTGCACTTCCGCCCTTTTATTTGTCCCACTGTCTCTTTCTCAAATGGGTGTGCTTTGTGCAGAAAATAACTGAAGTGCTGTATTTTTCCTACTGCTTTAGCAAAATAAATCTTCAGTCCAGGCTATTCCTTTAAGTGTGGATTTAATGCAACCAGCTTTAATGCCTGTAAATATATCAAATACCAGATTCACATCAAACTCTTATTGAATTCTGCACAACCATACATTCCAGGGAAAAGTCTCTGAAGCTGCACTTCATGCTGTGCTTGGTACTTTTTTCACTGCCTATGAAACATTCACAACTAACCCCATGGCTCTCAGCTGACTAGCTTTTACTGGCAGGTGGTGAAATCACTTGCAGTGCTTTCTCCTAATTGTACTCACTCGCTCCTTGCTTGCAAGAGCAAAACAAGACTCCTTACTCAGACAGAAGCTCTCTGCCAGCTGCATAATCATGTCTGGAATCATAATATGTTGAGTTGGAAGGGACCCCCAAGGGTCATTGAGTCCAACTTCTGAGCCTGCACAGGATATCCCCAAGAATCACACCATGTGCCTGAGAGTGTGTCCAAACACTTCTGGAACAGTCAGGCTGGTGCTGTGACCACTTCCCTGCGGAGCTGTTCCAGTGCCCAAACACCCACTGGGGGAAGAAACTTTATCTAATATTCAACCTAAACCTCCCCTCACACAGCTTCAGGCCATTCCCTTGGGTCCTGTCAAGGCTAACCACAGAGAAGGGATGAGTGTCTACCCCTCCCCTTTCCTTCACAAGGAAGTTGTCTTCCAAAATGAGGTCTCCCGTCAGCCTCCTCAGTGACACTGAACAGACAAGTGACCACAGTTGTTTCTCATAAGGGCTCCTTCCCTCCAAGACCTTTCACCATCTTCACTGGCTTCTTTTGGACGCTCTCTAATAACTTAGTATCTTATATTAAGGTGACCAAAACTGCCCCCAGCACTCGAGGTGAGGCTGTCCCAGCTCAGAGCAGGGCAGGACAATCCCCTCACTTGCCTGGCTGTGATGCTGTGCCTGGTGCCCCCCAGGACAGGGCTGGCCCTCCTGGCTGCCAGGGCACTGCTGACCCATGTTCAGCTTTTCATTGACCAGGATCTCCAGGTCTCTTTCCATGGCGCTGCTTTCTCTTGTTGAACTTCATATGATTGGTGATTGGCCACACCCCTGATTTGTCAAGGCCTCTCTGCAGGGCCTCCCTGCCTTCAAGGGCATCAACTCTGTTTTGTATCACCTGGGAACTTGCTCAGTATCCCTTCCAGTCTTGCATCCAAGTAATTTATAAAGATGTTGAAGAGCAAATGGCCAAGGATGGAACCCCACTAATGACAGGTCCCCAGTCTGATGTCACCCCATTCACTGTAACCCCTTGTGCCTGTGAGCCAGCTGCTCACCCATTACATGATGTGTGTATCCAGCTGTAGGCTGGACATCTTGTCCAGAAGGATCCTGTGAGAGACAGCATCAAAAGCTTTGCTGAAGCCTAAAAAGACTACATCAACTGTCTCTCCTTGATCACCTGGGTGTGTTACCTTGTCATAAAAGAAAATCAGGTTTGATAAGCAGGTATTTCCTCTCATGAAGCCATGCTGGCTGTGACCAATGACTATGTTGTCCTTCAGGTGTTTTTCAATACCTCCCAGAAAAATCACTGTAACTTTACCAGACACTGAAGTGAGACTGACAGGACCCTGCAGCTTCTGTCTTCTGCAAGGTAAGTTCTTTGTCTTGCCCTTCTTAAAAACCAGACAATGTTTTCCAGCTTCCAGGCAGCTGGGACTGCTCTGGATTCCCAAGACCACTCAAAAATCATTGAGAGAGGTTTTGCAATGACATCATCTAGCTCTGTAAGGATTTTCAGATGAAAATCTCACAGATTTGCAGTGATCAATGTGGAGCAGCAGACACTGGCCAACGTACCCAGAAGTGTGTGCTGTGCCAGATGGTGCATTTTTAAGAGGTGTGGAACTGGAGCCACTTTGGATCCTCCATCAGACAGTTTACCAGTAGAAACAGGAAACACTGGTAATGAATTATAAATATTTTGCATTTTCTGTTGTGCTAAACCTAACTCCTTGAATATCTGGTATGTAACCACCAACTTCAGCTCACCTGAAATCATTCCCTGACACCTGTGCACACTCCTTCTGCTCAAGTGAGAAAGAATGGGGATGAAAAGACTCTGTAGCTGGCCCTAATGCAAGAATATTGGTAAAAGCTTAACTATCCCCATGGAGAACAAAACTGTCCTGTTTAGAGCACCTCAGGCTCCATGGCATCAGCAAACTGCATTTTCACTTGAAAATTAAAAAAATAACCAGAAACTAAATACTACTATTACTACTACTAATTTAATAATGATAATGGTAATGATAATAACAATAATAATAAAAATTATAAACATAATAATTATAATTACAACAATAATAAATTTAAAAGGGCAAGCCTGATGTTTCTCTAACAGCTTTTCTGAGGCATTTTCATTTTTCCTGGTTTAACTACTGCTTTTACCACGCATTTAATCTGATATTCTGCTGGTAGCGACAGCCCACAATCAGGATGTTCAAACTATGCAGACATGTACCTAACCTGCCTTCTGAACAAGGCTGTATCTGCTGAAGCTTTTTCAAACTCACCTCACTGCAGAGATGTGGAACATTCAAGCAGTCTGTTGCCCTGCCTGGTGTTTAGACATCAACTCTTGGAGGAAGAGAGGCATTATAAGAACTAAGACATCTGCAGCTAGACACTATCTGAGCAGAACTCCTCACACCACTGAAGTGCCTAAGATGAAAATTAACTCCCTAAATTAGACTACTGCCTGGTCTACCTTAGTACCCCACTTAATCTATCTGGGCTGCAGGATCAGGAGATTTCACCATGTCTACATTTCACCATATTGAGGCAGGCAGATTAGAAAACATACCTTGTCTTTGACTTTTCTGGCTATTAAGTAAGAGAGAAAATGGAGCCCGAGACACATTTTCCTTTAACACCTACAGCCTCATCCTCAATATGTCACATAGTGACTTGTGGGCCACAACAGGCTTTGTTTCAGCATGCTGTTTCATTGTCACAGACTTTTTTCTTTTTTCATGATGTAGATCTTCATGACATCAGGAATTCTGCTCCCATTCTAGAGTTGAAAACTGTCTTCTATGTATGTCACCAAGGTTTACAAGAAAGTGAGCAATGCAGCACTGCTGCAGAAATGTGGTAGCAACAAATTTTAGAAGTACTGCTGAGAAGGCTTACTTCTCAGCTCAGTGTGTATCTGTGCACAGAAAATGTCCCTTCTGCATGTCGGTCAAGGGGCACAGTTGGGCTAAAAATGAATCCTGGAAAACAGCCTCAAGAAGCAAGGGGCTTGTAAGCTGTAAGAATCGTGAGAGTCACAGTGCACACCTCTTTCTTGCATGTGTGCCCCATAACAGAGCCTCAGCTGTTACTGCACATGGCTTGATTTTAGCAGGCTGATTTAATATTTACAGAGTGCCAATAAAATTTATAGGACGACAGCTGGTGGCTCCTGTGGTAATTTATAAACAGCAACAACAACACAACACAGACATCAGAAAATCCAAGAGGAATTCTATGCCATTGTGCAATATTCAGCATTGAAGAAGGTGAATAATTTTGCAGACTTCTAATGATCTTTCTGTAATACATCCATATTGGATTTTATTCAAATCCATATTATGCAAAGCTAGGACTCCCATAGGTATGTTTTTCCACACAGAATGTAGTTCATCACCAAGACTCATTATCTACCTATCTGGATTTGATATTCTGGCAAAAGAGTCAGGTAATATCTCTGGGTCAAGACTTTTCAGTTGGGAAGTCCAGCACACAATGGCCTGCTTTTCCGCCTGCAATGTACTTTCTCAACAACAAAAAAAAAAAAGCATGAACAAGAGGGGAGTGCTGTGCTACGACTAAGCCAGAAAAGACCACTGCCCTTGTTCCACAACTTACGTTTACACAGCATTGCTGAATAGAAAAAAATATAACCTGCCTGGCAGGACTACAGGTCTAAAGACTGGCCATTACCTGTGTACCACTGCAGAAATGCAAATGCTTGGTATTCAAATGGAAGATAATATTACTGACTGATTCTTTTTCATTCCATATGAAACCTTCATTGATCATACTATTATTCTTTTCTTATACTTCCATTTTACTTCCCAACAACATGGTTTCCTTTAAATTTCTTAATGGTTTTGTTTTGGTTTTTTTTCCCATTGAAATTAATTCTTCAAATCAGTGAAAAGTTTTCACAGCTTATTAGGTCTTTCACATATAGACATAAATACATATAAGAAACTTGTCATGGAATAGAGCCAGAGGCTGGTTTTTGTTATTTTTAAATATTTATAAAAGAACAACTTCTTCAGTTTTTCTTTTCCTCTTAACAGACATAGTAACAGTCCAATTAATAAGTCCATTATTTTCGGTGTTACCTGCTCCTATTGACATATAGATATAAATTGTTCTGAAAGATCTGATCTTCTCTGATTTACCATACTTCTTTCTCCTTCCAGACAACCTCCAGTTTCTGCTACAAATATCTCTGTTCAGGTTAGAGCAACTTCAGGTTGAAATGTTAACAATTGCCCTGTATAATACGTTTTTTTTAGTTGTTGTTGTTATTGTTGCTGTGGGTTTTTTTTTGTTTTTTGTTTTCCCCCAGAATAATCATGTTATGATTAAGTTTTAGGAAGAATTTGATCAGTAATAAAGGTGCGATTTTAGCATTGGTAATCTTCACAACATTACTCTTCATCTATTTCATCCATCATTGTGAAGGAAAACTGCTCCAGGGTAAGAGCCCATCAATTTACAGTGGGAGTGATGCCACTCACACAGATGGGGTACCTTTAGGTAGCCAAAAGACCATATACGTTCATCAGCAATGGGTGCTCGAGGCATGATTCCCAGCTGGGAACACTGAAAATTTTGTCCATTACAAGCTGTCTGTGACTTTTACCCAAAGGTAATCCCTTGCAGATCTGAATTATCTTTTTAAAGTGAAGATTGGCTTCTGTGGACAGGTAAGGGTTCTATGTGAGCAAGGGGCACAGCACAGCAAGTGACCTGAATGTCATAAAAATGTTCCAACCGGTCTGAGCTGATTGAGAAGAGAGGCAAGGATGCAAAGTACAGAATAACAAGAGTAGCTCTTCATTCACGAGCATGAAGTGTCACATTCAAATCATGGCACACATGTGTTTAACAAATGGTTCTTATGCCTTTCATGCATTATATACAACATGATTTGACCACTCACCACATAACCCACATCCATGCTGCTATTCTGGAAAACAGCAATAAATCTATGGTGTCATCATTCATCTGATTCTTTCTCGATTTAGGTGTCCTGGGACTTGGTCTTGCTACAGCCACCTATGCCAGATAATGGCAGGGTTTTGACAGAGGTGTTGAAAGTACCGGGATTCTTATGTTATCTTCACAGTCCAGAGGCATTTTTCTTCTTCATGGGTGGCTTCAAGATTCTGAGAGACAAGACAGAGGATAAGAGATCCTCATCTGCAAGGTGGGGGGTGTCTTCCTCCTTGCAGTGAGCTGGGGCCTTTCACTTACCATGAAACTATGGTTATGTGGTATACACGGTAAAGCAAGTATCTCTTAAGGAAGACAGTGCTAGTTTATACTATTAAGTTAATACAACTTCAAGCTATGAGGCCTAGCTGGGGCAGCAGCCAGATTCTCCTAGGAGCAGCCTGGAGACTGAGGCAGAAGCCTTCCCTGCAGGCTCATTTTTCACCGGGATTGCAAAGGGACGCTGCAAAAATGAAGTACGGAAAAGGGCTCACGCTGACTGAAGTCTGTGCTCGGGAACGAGCGAGTGACAGCGAGCTCCAGCCCTGAGGAAATGCGGCTGATCGGTCACGCGGGTTTCACACAGGGCAGGGTAGACCACCCCTCCAGAGCGGCTCCTCCGGCGCCGCGTACACACAGCATACAGACCGCTACCNCGGCACCGGCACTGGCACGGCCCCGTCGCGGCGGGCGGGTTCCTGCGGGGCTTCCTCCATCCCTGCACCTCCACTCCAGCATTGCTGTTGTCCGTGCAGGAAGCTGGTTAGGGAAACCCTGGGCAGAATTGCCAGGTGTCTCCCCAGCTGTGAAATAAGGAAATGGTGCTGTCGCTTTCGTGCAGGTCCGGCGTGCTGGTTGCCCTGCAGAGGAGGAGGAGGGTGTTTGCTGGTATTGAGGTGGTAGTAGGAGAGGCACGAGGTTTTGATTACCTGTGTGTTCCAGCAGGGCGGCACAAGGAAGTGCAGTGGCCTTGGCGAGCCTTGCTTTCACACTTTCATTTCCCAGCTCTAGTAGTTAGTCAGATGAAATAGCAGGTCTTCGTTGGCCTTAGACTGATGATCCAAACAGTGGTGTTCATAAAGTAACGTACGTTATCTGTATACAAGTGGCTGCTTGGTCAGCAGCAGGTGAAGATAGTTTTGATGGGCTTGTGATAAGGAGGGTAAGGTGTGCGTGTTAATGTCAAGCCACATCCCTCTCCAAGCCCAAGTGACATTTTTTATAAATGCAGTAGGTGTTTACAGGTATGCTTTGCTAGATCCTATCAATGAAAAGTAACTGGGTGGGAATGTCTTGCCTACCTCAACAAACCTGTCAATAGCCACCTAACAACTGCTTTGTGCCAAGGTCTCTGCTGCAACCATCCATTGTATAAACACGAGAAATGCCAACTGTGTGGGGTTTTGTCATAGCACAAACATGCTGTTGCTTATGTTAACTGGCTATTCAGATACCTGTTCTGTTTTGTTAAACAGAAGTGTTGCAAAAAGCTTAATGACAATTCTGTTCTGACACTTCATAATATAACGTGACTTCCTTAAAATCTGGTTTGTAAAAGAAGTTCAGTTGATTGGTTCAAGTCCACCTTGTTTTTTCCCATTGAAGTGTATTTTTTGTTTTAGCGTCGGTAATCGTTGGCAGTAATTCTTCAGATTTCAGGAAGGTCACTGGTGTAAAAATGCAGCTGGATCCAGAAATTGGGGAAGGCTGTTGATTGTTGCTGCCTTGCCCTAGTTATCACAAATATTATGAGAAGTGTGGCTCTTTTGTGTTTCTACTCTCTATTCTTTTTTCTGACTTGCTTAGGATACAGCCTTTTAGAAAGTGGTGTTTTTTCCACTCTCATGGAAAATGAGAGTGGAAAAATGCTCTCTTATGGAGGATAGAATGGTTCAGTTTGTGTGGAGTCTTAAAATTGTCTTCCATGGTGAGCAATANGTGAGGGGCAGCCGGGTCGGCCCGGGCGGGTTCCAAGGGCGGCTCTGCCTCCGCCGCTCCCTCCCCGAGGGGCGCGGTCCCGCCGGCCGGGGCGCTCGGAGTGCGCACGCGCGGCTGGAGCGGCGGAANGTGTTAATGTCAAGCCACATCCCTCTCCAAGCCCAAGTGACATTTTTTATAAATGCAGTAGGTGTTTACAGGTATGCTTTGCTAGATCCTATCAATGAAAAGTAACTGGGTGGGAATGTCTTGCCTACCTCAACAAACCTGTCAATAGCCACCTAACAACTGCTTTGTGCCAAGGTCTCTGCTGCAACCATCCATTGTATAAACACGAGAAATGCCAACTGTGTGGGGTTTTGTCATAGCACAAACATGCTGTTGCTTATGTTAACTGGCTATTCAGATACCTGTTCTGTTTTGTTAAACAGAAGTGTTGCAAAAAGCTTAATGACAATTCTGTTCTGACACTTCATAATATAACGTGACTTCCTTAAAATCTGGTTTGTAAAAGAAGTTCAGTTGATTGGTTCAAGTCCACCTTGTTTTTTCCCATTGAAGTGTATTTTTTGTTTTAGCGTCGGTAATCGTTGGCAGTAATTCTTCAGATTTCAGGAAGGTCACTGGTGTAAAAATGCAGCTGGATCCAGAAATTGGGGAAGGCTGTTGATTGTTGCTGCCTTGCCCTAGTTATCACAAATATTATGAGAAGTGTGGCTCTTTTGTGTTTCTACTCTCTATTCTTTTTTCTGACTTGCTTAGGATACAGCCTTTTAGAAAGTGGTGTTTTTTCCACTCTCATGGAAAATGAGAGTGGAAAAATGCTCTCTTATGGAGGATAGAATGGTTCAGTTTGTGTGGAGTCTTAAAATTGTCTTCCATGGTGAGCAATACAATAAGTTACTGATCTGTGTTGTTCTGCACTTGTTTAAGGACTTTTGGAAGAAGGTCTGCAAGTCAGATTTCAGAAGTCATGCTTAAGGAGCAGGGTTACAGTGAGGCAGTTTCTAGTTGTGTATGAGTGCAACACCCATGAATGTGCAAGAAACAGAATGTCCCCAGAGCTGACTGTTGTGCTTCTTAGAGTGAGAAATTGAGTACTGCTCACGTTGGGTATATTTATGAAATACAGTTTTCTAAGTATGTTTTGGGACATTTTTGGTGCAAAATGGTATACTTTTTATTTGTCTACGGTTGCATTCAAATGAGTCTATTAACGCAATTTCTATTTCTCCTTAACATTTCTGGTTTGCACAAAGCTTTCTCATTTCTTGGAATTGACTTTCCGCCTGCCTGACTCATTCTGTGGTCTCATTATTCTGTGGATGTCACACGAAGAGTCATATTGCAGGTGGTTGTTGTGAACAAAATACTGAGTTTATGATACTATTGATGGAACTGCACAGAAAGAAAAGGGTTAGGAAAAAATGCTGTCCAGGCATCCTGTAATAAAAGTATTCTTTGGAGAGGCAAGAACAATTCCTAATAATGTAGGAAAGACTCAGTCATGTTCTGGTGCAGCTGAAACTTTTCATAGGCACAGCTACTGTTCGCTTTCAAATGATTTGTATTTGAGTTATTTATTTAGAAGAAATAACTATAAATTAGGGCACAAGGAAAGAAAACCACAAAAGCTCTGGCATTAGTGCTCTGTATTTTCTCCTAAATTATTTAATTGGAAAATTGCTTTGCTTGGAGAATTTCATTTCTTGTATGAATCCTAAGTGTATACAGATATAAATCACTTAATTGTTTCTCTCAGTTTATTTGTTGTACACCTTTTCATAGAGTTTTTTCATTGCATATTTTAGTTTTTCTGATCAGAAATTATTAATTTTGAAGAACAAAATTTTATGAGATCAGTCATCTCTTTTTTTTGGCACTGTGTTTGAAAGAGTAATACATTCACTTTGTTTGTGACTTAAATTTTAATCTAGTACTGCCTTCCTAGTTATCAGATTTTTAACCTCTTCCTTTTTTTTTGTTCCTCACACTTTATATATTTGTGCGTGGTACATAAACCAAGAGAAAGAGGGGAAAAAAAATCCCTTTGCGAGAGTAAGCCAATATATTGACATCATTTATTTGCTATTGCTGCTGAAGTATAATGAAAAATATAAAACTTAATTTACCATTATGGGAAACAGGAAGCAAATGTATCCCCTTCTTGTCCTTCCTGTGTTTGATAGTAGTTTCCAGGATTGTTTTCTTCACCTTCCCAGGGACCAGGGTGAGGCTAATAGGCCTGTAGTTGCCTGGCTCCTTCTTCTTGTCCTTGAAAACAGGATGTTCATTGACACTTGTTTTCTTGAGTCCTCTGGAATGTCACCCATCAGCATAAAACTTGCAAACGTAGTTGAGAATGACAAAACCAGCTCTCTCAGCACTCAGGCTGGCACCTCAGCAGGTCACATGGAAGTGTTAGGTCCAGTTCACTTAAAAATTTGTTAATCTGATCCTCCCTTGCTCAGAGTAAGTCTTTTGTCCTATACACTTTCCCACGGGTCTCAGGGACCTGGGATTCCAGGATTCCTCAGTGGTCAGCAGTGGTCTTACCCATGAAAGAGCAAGATAAACAAGGTGCTTTGACATTTTTGTATGATTTTGATGCTTTTAGCAGCAGGCTGACGTTTTCTCTGTAGCTATCCTTATTGTAGCTGTTTCCTCTGTAGCTTTCCTCTGTAGCTATCCTTATGCTGCTCATGTACTTGTACAAATCTCTCTTAGAATTTCATATCCCTCACCAGATTCAACTCTAGGAGGACCTTGATTTTCCTAACTCTCTCCTAGTGCATCTAAGTGGTGTTCCTGTGTCAGTTGTGTGCACACACTTGATGCAGCCCCATTTCACATTGGTTTGGTTGATTATAAGATCTCTGTTTTCTGCGTCATCCTGCATCTTTTGCTTGCAAGCCGTGACCACCACTTCCTTGCTCATTCGGAGGTCACTACCTTCCTCTATCATCATTCCTTGTTTAAGCATTCCCCAAGCTGATTAACTAGCCTCTTGGCAAAGATGCTTTTACCCATGTAATTTCAGGTGGATCTTGTTCCCCTTCACCCTCAGTTTTTGAGCCTCTTAGAAGGTTCTATGGATGTAAATGCTGCGCAACCACTTGCTCATTTGCATGATCTGTCTGCTTCTCCTCAAGTTCTCCCCCTTCATCAGCAGCATGAACGAGACACCACTTGGCTACTAGACTTTGGCCAACACCCTGTTAAACTGTGTAGTCATGCTTGGTAAGCTCCTGGTCTCCCCTGACTGTGTCCATGGTGCCTGAATGGAAGAGCAGCTGAGGGTAATAGTCTAAGGGCCAGACTACTACCAGCCTCAGTAACAGTCAGTGTATGGTATCCAGGACCCAGGCCCCTGGCAAGCAGCGTACTTTGCCAGGTGACAGGTTGGGCCAGCAGAGGTGTCTTTGTCCCAGAAGCAGGGACCCACCACTGTTCCTTAGCCCATGCTGTTTCTCACCCTAGTATGGGTGCTGCTGCAGGACTCAGGCACAGATGGCTCAGAGGCTTTCCTGGGCAGAGCTTCCTGTCTGTGTGTGCTGCCAGGACTCAGAACCTGTTCTGTAGATCAGAGCTGCAGGCGGAACAGGAATTGTCCTCTTGGTGCTGCATCTCAGAGGCTTGACACGTCCAGCTTGACAAGCTGAGGCTCTGTCTGCTTCTCCTCTTGTGGTGGGGGTTTCTGTAGCTGCAAGAACTTGGTGGGGATCTGAATGATACTTGAATAGGAACAATGTTACATTAGAAAATAACAAGCAAAGGGTGATTATAAATAACACAAAGGAGAAGCGTGGAAAAATGACAGCTTGTTTGGGTCTGATTTTAATTAGATCTAAAAGAAGAAGAAAAGAAGACAGTGAAATTTGTGAATAGTATTAAGTAAATTTTGAGTGCAATTGAGGACAGTCAAACATGAAACAAATAAGCAAAACCCTTGGAAACAGAGATGTTTGATAAACAAAATTTCAGTGCAACAAGTAGAAGCTGAAAGGAATGGAAATCATCAGAAATGGAACAAATTTCCTGAAGCCCAGAAATTGGGGGAACTAATGGGTAAGAGAGTAGATTGGGATTTGTGTGTGCATTGCAGTAATAAAATATGTGTATGAAAGTAGTGTGCCAAAAAAAATGACACTAGTAATCCCTTCCATGATAGTTGTGCTGATTAGTGGTTAGTACTTAGTGCTGTGTTATGGAGATCAGTCTATGAAGCTCAGAAGTTCACATTGTAGGACTTGGTGAGGTTTCTTCAGTCTAAAACCAAAAGGAACCCAGCCCCACTAAAGTGTAAGGATGGAAACCTTGATGTTTTAAATGTGATTAATAGAAAGTGTTCTGTTGTGTCATATTTTTAATAATCTATCTGAAAGGTGTCAGGATAATGACTCCTTTCTCCATTGGTTTGCTATTAATGTCGTGAAGGACTTTTTTTATGCAAGGAAACACCAAATTCTTAGTGATGCTTTTGACTATTTTAGCATAAAAGCTTTAAGAAAACAACCGTGAAATACAGGGGGAGACTGTAATAGATAGGTGGGGTGAATCTTTGTAGAACATAAATAATTCTCTATATTTCTTATTTGCATTACAACCTTTTTACTTTGATGGAAGAGTTTTCTTTGCTGCTGCCACCTGACTGACAGTTGCTGTTTTACGTATTGATTAATAGTTTTCCCAGGTAGTGGTTTTACTTGCATCTTGGTGATAAATGTTACTTTTTAGCCAGATATAACTAACTAATGAATTCATAAAATGTTTTGCTACCTTGTGCTTAAAAAATGTATGTGAAATGTTTATAAGTTTTTATGTAATTCCTTAAATCTACAGCTGACAGGTTTTTTTGTTTCTTACTTAAATGTACGAATTTGAATGTATGAACTCTATAGGTTGAATTATACTAGTAAATTTACTCTTTTTAAAAAAATACTTTTTTTATTTGTCTCTTTAGGATTATCTTCCTGGGTCGTGACAATTTATTATCTGTTTGTGTTCAATGGGGCAGCGAATTCACTTTGTGGTTGACCCTCAGGGTTGGTGCTGCATGGGCCTAATTATCTTCGTCTGGCTGTACAATACAATCTTCATTCCTAAGGTCATCCTTTTTCCTCATTATGAAGAGGGAAATATTTCAGTTGTGGCAGTTTTGTGTAAGTAATTTTAACTTTTTTCTGCTAATAAGATAATGTCTCTACTGAATTTACATTAAAAAAAATCCTATCAGAAAATAGAAACTAGGGTGAAAGTAAAGACAAAAGGTAAGATAAAGGGTAAGAGTAGTGGACGTGTCCTATGTTTTTGTGTTCTGAGAAGCTATGGCACTTCATTTTGCAGGTGTTATTGTAGAACTTGTTTTTGTGAAAACTGATGAAAAGCCTGAATGTAGCTTTCAGGTCCTGTACTTAGAACTTGTTAACAGGATTTCAGGTTCACATCTGCGAGTGCCTGCCAGAATTTGGTGTGATAGTAGTGATGACTGGCAACAAACTAAATTTTGTTAGTTTTGTCATACGTTCCTGTATGGGTTAGCTCATACAAGTTTTGCTGATAGGTTTGCTGAGGAAAAGTCTTGAATTATGGCTGGAACAAATTTCAAGGTGAAGATGCACTATTGGGGATATATTTCATATGGAGGCTTTGAGGTGTGGTATTGATGCTTGTGTGGTAAGATGGTGGAGGAACTTCTGAAAAACAGTAGTATGGTCATAGTAGCACCTGCTGGTGCTGTCAGAACTGTTTACTACTTTTTTCACTCTGTTTCTTGGGGAGTACAATGTTGTGTACTTAATATCAAGAATATATCTGGAACTGAGTGAGAAGGCTGACTATTTTCCAGCTCGGTTCTGGAGCATCTTATTTTTTGATTTAGTGTACTTTGCACATATGAAAAAGTCTAACAAATGCTTATTTATTTTTTTAGGTTATTACTTCTGCTCATTGTTTTGTATAGGTTCATTATTTAGAGCCTCAGTAGCAGATCCAGGAAAACTACCTGAAAATCCAAAGATACCAATTACAGGTACATTAATTTGTTTCTATATAATTGAATGAAAGTTATTTTAATATTCTCAAAATAATTAGGAATAAATTTGTCTTTGTGACATTTAATGGAAACCATGAGCTGTCCCTGCTGAATAAAGTTAGTATGTCACTGTTTTAAAGTTGTAAATTTCTAGCACTTTTCCTTGTGTAGTTTCAAAACTGCTTTTTCCTAAACTTGTATTCTACCAGAAAGTTCAGTTATGTAGGACCTTCTGCTAGGAAATTTTTCCACAGGGAGATTTTTTTTTTTGCTTTCTAGACTTTCGAACATGATGCATATGCTACTAACTTGATAATATTTAATGAAAAATGTTTATAGATGGCTAGTTATTTTAATTGTATATCTTTTTTCTTAATAAATTTATATGATGTTGAAAATGGTGGTGAAAGGTAGTCCTATGCTGGACTGTGTATTTTTACCTGTGTATTTTTTGCTGGTTTTTTTCTAGAGTCTTATGATTGTATGGGCTGGTAACAAAAAAACCCAAACCATGGTGCTAGTTACACTGCATTTCTATAAAGTAGCAACTTAATGGAGCAAGTCCTTTCTGTCCTTGCAGATTTATCCTACAATATCCACTGCTCCAGAAGCTGGAGGAATTTTAAGATCTTGATGATTCTCCATAGAGAAGGACAGTATTTTTATGAACTGTTGGGAGCTACTATCTAATGCATAGACATTTTACTTAAGAGTTTAGAATGGAGTAGGGCTGTTAAACAGCATGAGCTTTGTCACATTAACAGATAACACTTCATGAATGAAGAAAATGTATCCCATCCAGTGAAGGTGAATGCTTCAGTCTTCAGATGTGGTGAATGCCCAGAATAAAATTTTGCTCTCTCTTCCTGATGTTACTGAAAATCTTGGATGATATATTTGTAAACATGATCTTTTTAGCCCTAGTGCTGATGATATGATGCGCATGAAGTAGACAGCTGATCGTAGAAAGGGGTGTATCTCCCTGGGATTCAGATAGGTCACCACTTATTGCAGAAAATCTCATGCCAGTGTTCTTTCTGCTTCTGGCAACTGATCCTTTGATCCAGTAAAATGTCAGGTGTTTCAGGCTTGCGTTCTGGAGTCAGAGGTTTTGCTGCAGGAGGAGCAACATGGATTTTGCAACCTGAGCTGGATAATGAAGACACTCGCTATTTAGACAGTTACATTTTTATTGGAGTTTTCATTTACTTTCAGAGTACCAGAGGCAGTACAAATTCCCTTTGTACACAAATGTATTTTTTTAATTTAAGGTATCTCTTTGCATAGCTCTCCAACCTTTGCGTGCTCCATTGGGTCCATACAGCAGTCATACTTAATAGTACTTCCGAAGGTGAAATATTTAGGCTAGGTCATGACTTTGATATTTTGATTCGGTGTGTGATATATCAGGGGTATTTTACTTCCAGAGATAGTACTTCCAATTGTCTGGTATGTGCTAGGCTGACAGGAGGATACATTTTTGCATAGGATAAATTGTGTTAAAAATGAGTTGAGGTGTTTCTGAACTCTGCTGGTAGCTACCCTATTAGTGAGTGACACCTTTGTGACACTGGATTTATGCGAACAGATTGTGAATCAGTTTCCATCTGTCATTATTACTAGTTTAATGATCTCAGATATTGGGTTTCTTTACTTCCAGTGTCCAAATGTTATTTTGCAGTAAGAAAGGCCAGATTAGAGCTGCCTGCAGGTGGCTCAGAAGTGCTAAATATAACTTTATTTTGTTTACACTGGGACAGTGTTTTGCAGTATAAAATTTCATAATGTCCTACTGTAAATATTAAGCTTTTTTTCCTTTTTTCCCCCTCTATCCCTGAGATAAAGACTTTTTTGTGTCTTAGAAAAGATTATTTAGGTAGAAACAATTTTAACAGTCTAAGTATTTTTCAGTTGTCCACCTGTTTTCCTTAAAGATGGAAAGTATATGCTTTTGTGACTGGAATTATTTCAGTGTTAATCTTATTTTTTCCCGTGTGAGAATTAAATTTTTGAACATATAATTTGAATTTTCATTTTCAAAGAATTCCTCTAGTTTGGGTGGTACATTTTGATATAAATAATAGCCAAGCTGAGCAATAGTACTCCAGATACTTTCAGCTACTCAGTATCTCTGGAGATTAGCTTTTAAAGAATCTCACATTAGTAATTTAAACATAGTATATATTTATAA
>VYZP01004914.1:1143-14819 GCA_013400635.1 Hypocryptadius cinnamomeus | reverse complement strand
ATAATACAAGCCTATCTTCTATCTTCTTATATCTAAAATTGCATGTGGTGATATGCATGTCATTAAAATGCTTTGAGGTGGAAGATGCTGCTGAAGTGTTCACTGTGTGTCATATGTCAGTTAGCTAGCAGTAGCAGTATTTCCTCAGGAGGTTCTGGAATAGCAGTGAGGTTGTATCCTGATTCTGTCTAGCAGATAATTTTTCACAGTAGAAATGTAAGGAAATAATTGAGTTACAGTCTTCCTTATCTGAGTCACAGCTTTTGTTTTGTAATACGTACTTTGTAGAAATTTATAGGAAGAGAAGGCATTTTGGAGACGGAAACTGGCATGGAGTAGCAGTAATATCTTCCAGTTTAATTAAGGTCACAGTGGGAGAAAGCTTTTTATGTGGTGCTTATCCTGCTCAGATCATAGTAAGATTTGTTTTTTTAATTAGTTACAGGCATACAGATTTATTATGAGTACACATTACTGAGTTTAAATCTCTCTAACATTTTCACCTAGAACGAGAACACTGGGAGTTATGTAATAAATGCAATATGATGAGACCAAAGCGTTCGCACCATTGCAGTCGCTGTGGACATTGTGTGAGGAGGATGGATCACCACTGTCCATGGTAAAACCAGGACATTTCTTCTAATTATCTACTGTTGTTTTAGTGAATCATTCTGAAATTTGTGGTCTTGACTGCTGCTTATATTTTTCTGTTTCTTTCCCAGTGGTACTTAATCATTTAGGCATTTAAAGCAAGGAAGTAATAAATTTGAGCTTTCCTATATCTACCAGTAAGTGAAAATAAACATTTCTGAAAGTAGTTCGGAGGTATAATTTTTAGAAGACGAACTGCAGAGGACAGAATTGATGTCAGGATTCCCTTATGTTGGTTTAGCCATTTTTCGAACTACCTTTTTTGTCAAGTTTTTCTACTTCAGAGAATAGTACTAGTATAGTGCTTTGGTCACGCTGGCTTAGCTTGTTGTCTGTGCCAATGCTTGTATGAAATGGTATCCATGTAACTTTTGATCTTGTACTTAATCCAGTACTTGTGTTTCCTTTACTTTTTTCGTGTTGGAGTATGCAGAAAGAGTTTCTGAATAGGGATGCCTATATTGTCTTCTGTGCTTTTGGTTCATTTTTAAGTCATATTTCTTTGTTACTGGGGTAGCCTGTGATCACATTTATTTTAAAACATTTGTTTGCAGTTCCAGTTTTTGCACTCTTGTAGTCCACAACCTGTGAAATGTATTGAGTAGCAGAAGATAAGACATATTACTGTGAAATTTTGCAGACTTTAAAAAAACAATTTTATTACTAGAGTTTTACTTAAGTTGCAGCGGTATCTTTGCTACATAAAAATACAGAGAAGTGTGTCTCCTATTCCAAGCAATGATCTCAGTAGCGCAACCTATGCCTTAAGTTGTGGTGCAAGGGATGCAGTAGTTTGCTCCTTAAGCAATCATAAAGTCTTCTATTCACAGTATCATAATTCTGGTATTTGTATTTCTGTTTTTATATGTGCATGCTTTGTTTCTCTACAGGATTAATAATTGTGTTGGCGAAGACAATCACTGGCTGTTTTTACAGCTGTGTTTCTACACCCAGATCCTTAGTTCCTATACGCTGATACTTGACTTCTGCCATTACTACTACTTTTTGCCTCTGAAAAAAGAAAACTGGGTAAGAACCTGTTTTCTCTGTGAAGCAAACAAATAGTATTGCAGTGTAATTTGTTTTGGCTTCTAGTTACTGCACATTTTTGGTGGCTCAGCTTCACTCTTAGTGAAGAAAGTTCAACTAGCTGTATGTTATTAAGTAAGCAAACTGATTTATGGTAAGTAACGAAATGTTTTTATGAAAGGGCATATGGTTTCTTTGTGTTGAAAACACAACACTAGTTCTCTTAAGAGTATAGGAAAGGAGGGAAGAACCAGTTAGCTTTCTTTGGAAGTGATTACCAGTACTGGAAATAATTAAGGTAACTACTTTACATGTATTCAAATTTCCCTTTACTTTTTCCAAAGTAGATTTATGCAGAATATATTGCTATCCTAATATAATGTTTTAAAAAGCTGATATTGCTCTTTTAAGAAAGGAGAAAAACACGTGATCATTCTGCAAGGGGAAAAATATACATTGGTTTTGTAGCAGTGTTTTCTGTTGCTTTGAAAAGGTTATGTGAGTTAAGGGAGAATTAACTTTGATTTGTTTCATGTGTACTATATATAAATAGTTACAGTATTTCCATGTCTTGTCATCAGTAAAATGCAGTTGCATACACAGAGAAAGTGGACTTACTGACTGGAGTAGAGTAAAAAATCAAGGACTTCCTTCCACTATGAAACTTACATTGTAAAGCTGCTATCTGGTGCTCATTTATGCGTATTATCTGTCGTATTCAGAATATTGAAGAAGGTTGCTTGAAAGTTGCTCAGTGCTTGAAAGTGCCAGAACAAGTTAGAAGTTAGAACTCTTTATGAGAAAACTGTTATGCTGTCTTGCTTATGAAGAACCCTATGAACTTCTAGATGAAATCTGAAATGAGCTTTGTATTTGTACTGGACTATAACAAATACAAGTACACTAAGGAGAGAAACCTAGAAAACAAGTTTAAAACATTTTCAAAATTAGGTAACATTCCAAATGTCATAAGAGAATGAGGTCATCTCAGATATCGCACTGTTTTGTTAAGATTCTTTCCAAATACTGAGGTGCAGAAGATTTTTTAATTCTGTGTTGATGTGACACCCCAGCGTACTCTTTGTTGGTGATGTCATACTCATCTTTCCAGGCTACTAGAACCTGACCCTTCATTGTAGGTAAGGCAAGTCCCTTGGAAATGGAAAAAAAATTCAATATTTTTGAACAACTAAAGTTTGTCATATGATTTTGTATCCTACATTATATAAGAATTTCACTTTGTGAAAAATTCTGCTTCTGGAAAAGGATGGGGCATAGTCTTCCGAGCTTCTTATTTGTTCCTGTGTCAGTCGGAAGTGGGTGTGATGTTCCCATAAAAGTGTATGTGAAGGTGATGTGGCAAAGGAGAGCTGAAAGTGTAGGAAGAGTGTATTACTTGGTTAATCCAAAACTGATAAAAGTGATATATTCAAATTCATAGATACCAAGTTTTTATTATGCAGAATGTTCCAAAGTTGAGGATTTTGTAAATTGTTCTTGAAAAAATTTGTATTCTAAAGGAATTTAATTATTTTTTTCATCTGCATCAATACTTCCATTTAAATCATTAAAGGGATTTTAGAAGTATGGAACAAAAAATAATTTGCTGTCTGCTTGGAGTGTCTTTCCATAGGCACTGAAACAGACTTGTTAGCCTCTAATAGTATAATGTCATGGTACAGTATTTCCTTTTTATTGTGAATATTGCCTGAATGTATTGCTTCATGTAATTACACTGTATTAGGTAACATGCCAAAGTTCTGTCTGTTAGCCTTGCTTTTTAAAGGTAGTATGGAAAGTAACCAAATTATTTAGTTGAGGGTGGTCTGTGCAAGAGAGGAAAATGGAAATCATGTGTACTTCAGATATTTTACAATACCTAAAGATGTGATGATAAATAATTATTAATAATGCCAGTTCAAAAAACAAGTATGAATATGTATAAAAGTTGTTCTTGTGAGTATAACTGGATTCATTTGAAGTTGTTTGGAGAGAGGCCTGATTTTAATACCTTTGACAGGTCCCAGGTTAAAAGGCAGAATACATGTGCAACAATTATTTTAACCCATCTTTATGTGTTTGCCTGAAGAGGGGATCATGTTCCTGTGTTTGGCTGCCTGAGTTTACAGAGAACTGTGGAAGAAATCACTTGCTTTGCTCTGTTTAGTTTTGTTTAGTTTTACCTGTGGTTTTTTTTTGGCTTTATCAATTTCCATATGTGAACACTTCAAATGACACTCTTTACAAAGTGGATCTGTACAATAGTTTACAGTATTCTGTGCCCCAGAGAGGAAAAATATGGTTTTACAATATAGAAAAACAGTGGACACAGCAGGTTTGGGCTGTTCAGATTTTTGTAAGTACAGTGTAACACTAAATAGTATTTAGATTTCTCAGTTTTTCATCTGCAGAATAGGAGAGTACACAGAGAAGTAGAGAAAACTAAAATAGTTGCCATGCCTAGTCAACATATCTGCTTGGAAGATGACACCAGAGTTCCGTGAAGCTGATTTTTTCAAGTGTTGCTAAGGATGTGATGCTGTATAGATTTGTGCCACAGAATAATTTGTTAGAACTATGTCTTTTTGACGCCAAATGAACAGGACTGGTGAAAAGATTGGCTTGGTAGCAGTTAGGGTTTTAGGCTAGCATACTGCAAGATTCTCTTTATCTCCTTTGCATCAATTAAAGCTGAGGTACCGCAGCATTCCAGAGAGTGCAGTACCTTCAGCCTTTGACAAAAAGCACTGTTCTTTGTTGAAATTTTGTCTGTAATTGAGAGCTTACATTTTCTGAGTTGACAGGGGTTAGCGTTTAGAACAGATTCAAAGAACTGGATGGTTTTTTTTTCCAAACAGCCATGTGGAATAAGCTTATTCTTGCTCATTAAAATACTCCTGAATTTTTTGGCAGTGTGCCTTCATCTATATTTTTATTCTTCAGATATAAAATAGTACAAAACTCAGAAGCTGTAGAATTAAAATTGCTTTTAGTGCCATTGTGAAATAATAATTTTTTTATAGTACTGATTAATACATTATGCAAATTTGACCAGCATGTTAGTATCTCTTTCCGAATTAAAACTTGTGTTTTTATTTTTAAAGGGTCAGGAAAGAAAAATCCACAAAGTTTTATTTAGCTATTCTGAGTTAAGGGTGATAGCTGTATAGCTAATGGAGGAAGCAGTTTCTGTAGAGATGCAATCTTTCAGCTTCATCTCTTACTGCAGAAAATTGCTTCATAATAGTCTTGGTTCTTGTAACTGATACACTGCCAGAAATTTAGGTTATGGTTGTTACCTCTGTTTGTCCAGCAGGAGGAGTGCAATTACTGCTAGAAAAAAAGGAGATGGTAAGTAAATTGATTATGTGGGATGACAGCACAAGAAAAATATATTGTTCTAATAAAATCAGCATATTAGTTCTTCTACAAGCTTTGGTGATTTACAGAGGTCAACACAGGAATATTCTTAATTTTACATCTTCATGAAAAAATGTCAGGAAGCCTGTATATTTTAGGAAGTAGTCAATCTTCTGAATAGTGAGATGAGAAGAATAAACACTAGACTTATCACTACATAGTTCTCATGGCTCTCTCCATGGCTGTGCTGGCACAGATTCTAGATACAGCTGGTTAAATTGCAAAAGTAAATGCTTTGGCAGTATATTTTACCTTATTTATAGAAGGCTTTTAATCTTTTAAGCAAAAGGGATTCTGCTGATACATTCTGTTTGCTAGAAATGTTGCTGCAATAATTGTCATAGCCAAACCTCCTGACATACAAAAACCTAGGCCCCTTTGCTCTGATTTAGTTTTATTTTGTTCCTGTTCCTGCAATTACAAATCATTGTCTTTGACTTTGGAAAATGATTTTTTCAATAATATTAATATTATGCATTGACTAATATTAATGAAAATCTGGAAATATGTATCATCCAAAGTCCATTTATACTGTAAAGAGAGTGTAAAGGAAACTTCTTCTCTTAGAATCACAAAATTATGTACCAGACAGGAGGGGTTTTTAAAATGAAAAACATCAAAATTTTTCTTCTCAGCATTCTGCAAAACCAACCCAACCCTGCTGTCCGGCAGTATAGTTATAAGGACAGTACATGAATATTGAATTAAGTCCTTTCTCTTTCTTCCTGCAAAACCTGCAGTCTGTATTTTTTAGTTTGCTTTCTGGAAAGCCTGGCTTTCTTTTGTATTATACACTATCTTTTGCGATACCGAAGTTGATAGACTGACTTTGTCAGCAGTCTGAGGCAGACATCCCAGGCGTTTACAACTGAGCACAGACAACCAGGCTATCATGTGTTGCACAAAACATCATTCCTCAAGAAGAAAAGAGATCTTTTTATGTATTTCCTTGTATATTAATCTCTGTGTGTGTCATATTTCAGTAAAGAATAAAGACTGAATAAATTAATCTTCCATTGTAAATGAAATATTTTGAAGATGGTCTCTTCTGGAGCAGATACAATACTCCTGTGCTTCCTGCCAAAAGCTCTGTCCTCAGTACAGTGTGCTGCTTTAAAGGAATACTATAAATCCTTGAAAACAGTAACACAATAATGCATGTGGCAGGGATTTGTTATATGTTTTTGAACTTTTTTTGGTTGTTATTGTTGGTAGGCTACAAAGAGAGTTGAATTTGGAAGCCTTGGTGTTATATTGGACTACAATCTAGGGCTGGACCCATTGTGATTTTTGACCTCTCTCCTGCATGATAACATAAAGCCATGGTAGCTGTTGTCCTAGTCGGTGGTAAGCATTCATTGTATGGGTCATCTATAGTGGTTGATGCTCACAGATGACAATGGGGCATGTGTTCTGCTGTGGAGTTGAGGAAGTCATTTATTTATCTGTCCCAGAGACTTCTTTCTGTAGAATGTTTTGGTTTTCCCTGTTGAGATAAAGATACCAGATCTCATGGTTTGTAGTCCATTTTTCAACATAATCCTATAGACCTGCACAGGTTTTGTGACAAGTTCTTATTGTTCACATTTCTGTGTGTTTTTATGGGTAACTAAGTATCCTTGCAGTTTGACTGGATGAAGTAGCAACTAAATGGAATTTAGAAACTTTTAGAAAAGGCAGCAGCCAAAGGGGAGTGCTGTGTGGTGTGGTGTAGGAAATGCTAAGTAGAAAGGCAGTGGCAGCAACCCATGTGAACATGACGTTTTGGCAGCCAGTTAGGCTGTAGAGCTGACATAAAGAAGATTAGAAAGAGGCTACCTGAAGGAAAGCTCTCATGTTGTTAAGAATATGCATTCAACATCTGTGCCAAGGCTGTATATGACAGCCTGGTGCAGTGTGAAAAAAAAGCTGTTGTGGGACAAAACCCTGTTGTGCCATGATAGCTGAGTGTTCATGCACTGGTGATGTCAGCTGATCTGCGTGTATGTTTGGTGGCTCAATCTGTACAGTTCTTTCTGTTGGCAGAAGTAGCTTGCACCCCAAACTCCAGAATCACACTAATTCAGTACTCACACTGCACTGAGACTGGTGAATACTGTTGAACAAGAGGATCTGTTCAAAACATATTGAAAGAGGGATTGATTAATTATTGACTAGTTTTGATTGATGATAGTTTTGATTGGTTTTCTCAGCTGAAAAAAAAGTTATTGTCAGTTCTAAAAAGGAGTGATAAAACCAACTTACACTGAGCATTTATGCAAAGCTGCAGCATCCTAAATACATTATTATTATTATTATTATTATTATTGCTTTTTAAAATGGTATTTTCTTCTGTTTTCATGGAGTTAAATATTTTTATTCCCATGTAGAATTATGTAATTCTTTCTATTATTAAAGTTTAATTACCAAAAAACTCAGTTACTGCATATACTTTGGTTTTCTATAGAAAAATGTTGTTCTGTTTGTACAGATTTGAGGGCCCAGTATTGATTTCCAGTTCATAATTGCTTAGGAATTCATTTGCTAGGGATGTGGAAAAAGAGAGAGGGCATATGGGAGTAATATAGGACTATGGACAGGGAATGCAGAGATACAATAAGGAAAGGCAAGGCCTGTTGGAATTAAATCTGTTGAGGGATATCAAGCACCACAAGAAAGGCATCTACAAGTGTATCAGCAACAAAACAAAGATTAGAAAGATCCCCACCAATGTGGGGATGCTGCTGAATTTAGATGGGTAACCTGGTGACAGAAGACACAGAAACGGCAGAGTGAATTCCTGCTTTGCCTCAGGCTTCACTGCTGAGGCCGTCCTTCAGGAATCCCAGACCCTGGAGGCAAGAGAGGAAGGCTGGAGAAAAGAAGACTTGCCCTTGGCCATTGAGGGTTTGGTTAGAGATTGGCTAGGCAGACAATACCATAAATCCATGGGCCCTGATGGGATGCACACACAGGTGCTGAGGGAGCTGGCAGATGTTGCTGCTAAGCCCACTCTGCATCTTGTTTGAAAAATAATGGAGGAGAGGTGCCTGATGACTGGAGGAAAGCCATTGTCACTGCCGTCTTGAGAAAGGGCAACAAAGAGGAGCTGGGAAGCTACTGGCCAGTCAGCCCCACCTCCATCCCTGGAAAGGTGCTGGCACAGATCACTCTGGAGGCTGTGACCAAGCACATAAAGGAAGAGAAGGTCATCAGGAGTAGTCAGGGTGGACTCACCGAAGGCAAATCATGTTTGAGCAATGTGATGGCCTTCTGTGATGGCATGGCAGGACGGGTCAATGAGGGGAGAGCAGTGGATGTTGTCTACCTGAGCTTCAGCAAGGCTTTTGACACTGTCTCCCATAACATCCTCATAGGTAAGCTCAGGCAATGTGGATTGGAGGAATGGACAGTGAGATGGACCAAGAACTGGCTGAAGGCAGAGCTCAGAGGGTCATGATCAGTGCAGCAGAGTCCAGCAGGAGGCCTGCAGACAGTGGCATTCCCAAGGGATCGATACTGGGACCAGTGTTATTCAACCTACTTGTCAATGACCTGGAATGGAGGAAGGGATCAAATGCACCCTCAGCAGGTTTGCTGGTGACACCAAACTGGGGGCAGTGTCTGATCCACCTGAAAGCTCTGCTGCCATTCAGTGGGACCTTGATCAGCTGGAGGGCTGGGCAGAGAGAAACCTGGTGAGGCTCAACAAGGGCAAGTGCCAGGTCCTGCACCTGGGGAGGAACAGCCCGAGGTGCCAGCACAGGCTGGGGCTGACCTCCTACAGAGCTGCTCTGTGGAAAAGGACCTGGGGCTCCTGGTGGATCACAAGCTGTCCATGAGCCATCAGTGCCCCTGTGGCCAGGAGGGCCAATGTCATCCTGGGGTGCATTGGCAAGAGTGTGGCCAGCAAGTCGAGGGAGGTGATCCTCCCCCTCTACTCAGCCCTGGTGAGGCCACACCTGGAGTGCTGTGTCCAGTTCTGGGCTCCTCAGCACAAGGGAGACAAGGAGCTACTGGAGAGGGTCCAGAGGATGGCCACAAGGATGATCAGGGGTCTGGAGCTTCTCTCTCATGAGGAGAGACTCTGGGAGCTGGGACTGTTTGGTCTGCAGGAGACAGAGGGGATTTCATCAATACATAGAAATATCTCAAAGGTGGGTGTCAGGAGGATGGGGCCAGACTCTTTTCAGTGGTGCCCAGCAACTGGTTTAAGTATAGTGACCATAAATTAAAGCACAAGACATTCTACCTCAGCATGAGGCAGAACTTTACACTGAGGGTGGCAGAGCACTGGAACAGCTTCCTGGGGAGGCTGTGGAGTCTCCCTCTCTGCTGACACTCAAAATCCACCTGGATGCATTCTTATTTTCACCTGCTCTAGGTGACCCTGCTTTGCCAGGGGGCTTGGACTGGGTGATTTTCAACCTTAATTATGCTGTGATTCTGTGAATTGGGTTTGTTCATCCTGGAAAAGAGAAGTCTTCTGTTATCTGAGGGGATCCCACAAGAAAGATAATGTGCTTCTATCTACAGGAGCATGTAGTGGCAGGACAAGGGGAGATGGCCTCAAACTGGCAGAGTAGGTTTAAATTACATACTAAGAAGGTATTCTTTACTCGGAAGCTGAGGAGGCACTGGAAGAAGTTGCCTAGAGAATTTTTGGATGCCCTGTCCCTGGAAGTGTTTAAGGCCAGATGTGATGGAGGTCTGAGGAACCTGCTGTAGTGAAAAGTGTCCCTTCCACAGCAGGGGAGTTGGGACAAGGGGATCCTTAAGGTCCTTTCTAATGCACACCATTCTATCATTGTCAGTTCTTTAGTGTTAAAAGGTCTATCTAGTTTATCTGTAGTTTAATGGTGTCTTTAAAGGTATCTCTAATTTAGTGGTTTAAAATGGTCAGATGAAAGTGCAATTTCTGTTCTGTATGCTAGGATTTTCTTTTATCATGTGTTTGGTGATGTATTTTTTTCATGCTGAAAATGGTGTTCAAAAGAAGGAACTCTTCTAAATTAAATTTGCAGGAGGTGCTAATGAGGGAGTGTCATGCTAGATTCAGAACTTAACTTTGCTCTTGGCACTCTTATATTTTATTGTTTTCTGTGAAGTTGAGTTTGAATACATCAAAACATTTCTAATATAATAAAACGTACCAATGAAGATATGAAGAATTATTTTACAGTTAGTAGAAGTTGTGTCTTACCTTGCTTTTCTTTAAAGCTTTCATTACCTAATGGAAAGGAAAATAAAGAATAGTATGACTGCTGTTATTTTGAGTTGTTTTATCTTTGAATTAACTCATTAAATGAGTAAGGAGCATTAAAATAAATGGAAATTAATCTATTTTCTGCAGCAGCAAGAAAGGCTGGTATAAGCAAGTGAGAGGAGAGGGGATACACCATTACAATAGCTCAGAAAAGATTGTTGGGGATTGTTTTTGGTTTTAGCTACTTAACTAGTGATTTCTACTTTTTCATTAAATACTGGCTTTCTTCACAGCTTTAGTAGGCAGTTTAAATATTTTTTCCTGGGTTTATGTTTTGTACCTTCATGGAAATTATTTAAATTAAAAATCAGATTTTTTTTTTTCTAAACATAATTTGCATTAGCTATTCCGTGTTTAATTAAAACCCAGTATCCCTCTTCCTCAAGTTATATTGGTTGAACATAATTAGTGTTGGGGGGGGTGGAAATTGTTGCTGGTTTTTTGTTGTTTTGTTGGTTGGTTGGGTTTTTTTTTTTTGTTCTGTTTCATTTTTTAATTCAGTTTTCTTCTGTATTCTGGTTGTAATATAAAGTTTACTTGAATGGTTTTAATACTTTCCTGCCATGATCTAGCTTTTGAAAGTGGAAAAACCGATGTGTATATTCAAAAGACAGCCTTGAGAACATAATTGTAACTTCAAAATAAGAGAATAGGGTCTGAACTCACAGTACACCTAATGTAACTGCCATGTAAAAATGTTCTTCTGTGATAAAAATAAGGTGCTCTATCCTTTGAAGACATTATATAACGTTCTGTAATGCTTTTCATATTCTCTCCTGGTTGAGAACAGACTTTCCAATGCAGCTGATCAAATGCATCCATATTTCTGTGTGCCCTGAAGCATTTGTACTGTTCACCCTTATCCAACGTGGCAGTAATCCACCTCAAGGCCAAAATTTAAAAGTTGGAGATAAGTTTATATTGGATAATAGACAGCACTACAGTGAGAACAATCCAGTATGGGTACTTGGACTTCGTAGAGACAAGCTTCAGGTGTCAATCTTGTAATGTTGTTTGTTTTCTTTCAGAAGAGGTGATGTAAAAATGAAATGTGCTGTGCCTGGTAGCCGAGGTATAATAAATCAGACCATTTAACAGAGTAGTTTTCCTGTATTATATAGCTTGTGTGTAGTAGTTTGACACAGTTTGAGATGGAAGATTCAGAAATAATCAATTTGAACTTGATCTGTTCCCAAAACCTTTACTACTTGAAGGAGTTTTTTTAACAGTCTGGCAAAATAAACCCCCAACTATTAACATGTACAAAGAAAATATTACTGGTTTCTGCTTTTAAAACCTAAATAAATATACCAATTATGTGCAATGTAGCTCAGAATCCAATATTTGCCTTTAGCTTTAAGGCTTTGAGAGCACCTCTTACAGCTCTTATCTGCTATTTTCACTTGGTTCAAAGACTTTAATTAATTAGTAACTGCTAAATTCTCTCTCTTCTTTCTGTCTTGTTCTAGGATGTGTTTGTATTTAGACATGAACTTGCTCTCCTAAGAATATCTGCCTTCATGGGTCTAATAATATTAGGTGGAATAAGTCGACTCTTTTACACTCAGCTAATGGGTATTTTCACTGTAAGTATCTAATTTTAGAAGTATATATTAGTTTATTTTCAGTACAATTAGTCAAAGCAGAAAAGCAGATTGCATTCAAGGGAAAACTAGAAAAACATTTGCACTATGAGCGACTTGTTTGATACATGGTCTGTCAAGCCTCTTGGCACCAGTGAAATCTAAGAAGCTTTCTAACAAACAAGTGTCTAATAATTCCACTTTCAAGTCAGTTTCCTGATTTGTATTAGTAAAATAAAGTCTTGTATTAGTATTAGTAAAATACCTTGTCCTGGAATTGCACAGTGTACAAGATATGTAGTTGATTCTTGTTTTTATTTTATACTCTTGTGTAGCCTGGTCAAAATTTATGTGACAGTGAGACTAACTGATAAATCAAATTTTGAGAATACTGCATCTTTGTTAAGTATTTTGATAAATATGCTCATGTTCATCTCTTTATTTGCTAAACTGTGGAATGTAATTGTGTCATTTACAGTCCAGGTGGGTATTCTGCATTTAGATATACAGAAAAAAATATCCTCTGCATAGAAAAAATTCTCAGTTAAATGAATTTGATAATGTAATAAATACTTACAAGAAACAACCTTTTTTTGGCGTTACATTCTATTCTGTACATTAGAAGTTAATAGCTGCCAGCAAATTTCTGAAGTTATCTTGAGAATTCATACAAATGTTTAAAATATTGTTCAGCATGACAGAGTATGTTAGTTGGCTATATACATGTTGAAAGAGGCTATGATATGGCCTGCTGAACTTTTTTTAAAGGCAGTAATGTACAAGATGGCAGCATATTTTCGGCTACAGCTGTTGGAGATCTGCCTGAGATTTTACTTGGAATTATGAAGGTTTGCACAGTATTAACTTTTGTAGGCACGTAGTGGGAAACCTCTCAACTATATTGTGTAATTCTTATGTATTGAATAAAGGAAAAAAAATTACAGTGTAGTTTTAAATTATCTTAGATAAAGCAATAATACTGCTTTTTGGTTTTACTGTATTTCCTTTACATATTTACTGACTTTTGCTTTTCCTGTCATGGTAATTATACTGTCTATTATTATTATCATTCTCCAGCTACTCTACCATAACGTGTGCTACATGTATGCTCAACCCCCAGGTCAACAGATTTACCTTTGTGCACCTTTACTGTGTGCATGATTTCTGTTCCAGGGTCTTGCTGACAGGTTTTCTCTTCCCTATTGAAATGTTGCCTTTATGTCTGCATCATCTAGAGCTGGGCTTTTTTTCTCTACCACCTCTGTGGTGGCTATCTAGCTGACGTGGTGAATTCTGCTCACCAGTAAAAGGTGAGGCAGAGACAGATACTTTGTCAGCCTAATTGTTCAGGTACTGAAATATGAATGTCATTTTAGTTTCTGTTAAATGAATATGTGTATGAGAAGGATCAGAAAACCCATCTGATCAGTACTGCACTAAACCACAGATAGGATACAGAAGAAAACAAGGAAACCATACCCTAAGTTTATAATTTTGTTCTGTGTGCTGCCAGAAGCTGGACTAAATTTTAGCAGTGTCCATCAGCATCCATTCAGATACTATTACTGGATGTGAAATAAGACCTCTCAGACTGAACCTGTTTCTGTCAGATATACCTGAAACCTGGGCTGTTTGTTCTGACACAGGATACCAGCTGTGCTGCCACTGTAACAGGCACGAATGCCCAGTTGTAACTTTGCTATCCTGAGCTTTAACACTTTCAGGCTGCTGCAACTACTGCACTCTAC
>VYZP01004910.1:0-30838 GCA_013400635.1 Hypocryptadius cinnamomeus | reverse complement strand
GTTCCTCAGCCAGATGTTTGGAGCAGCTATGGGTTTGCTGCAGAGCAGGATAGTGAGTCATACACTAGATCTCTGTAAGGTAATTAAATTTTCACTAAATTTTCACTAATGCTTTTTCTGAGCTCAGGATTTCCCTTAGGCTGGTTTAGACACAGCCAATAAACTGCCTTCAGATGTGGTTACTGTACATTATACTAAAGATGATCTGAGGAAACTGGACAGGATGGTAAAATCTCATTAGCAAATGAAGTGACAGATATATAGTGTTTAGGATGATTATATATAAATATATATATATATAATTATAAATTTTGGTGCTGTGCGACTGCAGCAATATCGGTTGTGGTGCAAGAAAAGATGCATATTAGCTTTTTAAATTTGGTTTTGTTGTTTTGTGGTTTTTTCCTTTGTCAAGTGAATATTTGACTCCCTAAACTCCTGGTTTTGAAAACACTTTCTGGATAAAGATCTGTTGATCTTGGGTGGACTTCTGAAATACAAACAATTCCTGCAGAAAAACTTTAAGAATTAACTGTCTAATATGCTCATACCCATGGCTAAGTGAAGAGATCTAAAACAATACTGTTGTGAGTTTTTTTAAAGGCCTTTGGCTTAACTAGAATGTCTGGATACAGGCTGAAGAAGATAAAGTTTCTGTTGAGTTGGCTTCCATTGTCATCTTGATGACAAGTGTGAAAGTGGAAGAAAAAACTACAAGAGAGGATAAAGTATTGATAAAATAATATAATCAGGCAAAAGGCTATGTGATGTTGCTTAGGCCATCTTCTGTTATTATATATACAAAGTGAATGCTACCATCTGTTTAGAGCTGAGACATGTATTTATTGAGACAGACATCGACAAACACTGTATTCAATGTTAACAATTCAAATGTAAGATTTAAACATTGCTCCATGTCTCAAAATCTCCAAAGAACAAAGCAATTCGATAGAATATGAAGATTTAAATTGAACAGATTTGTGTCCATTTCTGAGCTCCCCAGTATGAGAGAAATATGGAGCTACTGGAGAGAGTCCAGCAAAGGGCCATGAAGATGCTGAAGGGACAAGAGTGTCTCTTTGATGAGGAAAGGCTGAGAGCTGGGGCTGTTCAGCCTGGGGAAGAGAAGGCTCAGAGGGATTTCATCCATGTGTAGAAATACCTGAAGTGAGTGGGCAAAGAGTGCAGAGCCAGGCTCTTCTCAACAGTGCCCAGTGACGAGACCAGGGGCAGCGGGCACACACCAGCATACAGGAGGTTCCTTCTGAACATCAGGAAAGAGCTTTTTACTCTGAGGGTGACTGAGCACTGACACAGTACTTCCATGCCTAAACATATATGATATTTTACAGGTAAATATGTCTGCAGAGAATCGTGACAGGTGCTGCAAGAATAAAAAAAATATCAAAGTGTTTTTCTGCAATGATACTGAGGTAAAATTTAACTTCTCAGAATGTAGAGAATACAAACCCAAATTAGTTCTTTGTACGGTCCAGGATAAAATAGTGTGATAGGGTAGTGTTTTGTTTTAAAAGTCAAATCACAATATTCAGGATGGTTTGTTTTTTGAATCTGGAATTATATGATGTATTGACTAAATTGATATTTTAAACATTTAAATATTAAGCAATTCCATGTCCAAGAAATGTGGAGGTTTTTTTCCCTCCTGTGAAGATTCTTTTATATTTTTTAAATGAAACAGACATTTTTCTTTTTGCCAATGGAAGTAAACATTGCAATTTCCCAATCTGTTTTTTTAATTTTTATACAGAAAGTTGTATTAGCTAAGCTTTTCACTTCAGACCTGAAAACCTTAAAATAGTAGTTTGGGTAGATCTCAAATGCCAAAAAGCACAATTGTTGGCTGTTGCTACAGATTTTATCATGACTTGATAAAAGGAGTGGCTGCATAAATAATTTGTTTTCCTGACTGCATCAATTGATTTGATTACAGCTGTGATTTCTCCCTAACATCCTTAAGTCAGATTAGATATGTATTTTATTGAAAAAGATTTGCACTGTGAAAGCAAGAGAAACCAATAGTAATTGATGGAGGGTCTGGGGCTTTTTAAAGATAAACCAACATTGCAAATAATTAATGCTGCACAAAATTTTCAGGACATATTTTCCTTGCTTTCTTGACAGGAAATAGAATCACTACAGAGCATGGCGTGCAACATGCTCAGATTCTTTAATAAGCAGAGAATCAGCAAAGCCTTTAGACAGAAAGCAGCATTCGTCTCATGTGGGACATTACAAGTTCTACAGTGTAAATGTGAAAGACCTAAAAAAGAAAAGGTGAGTTGTACTCAACTTTAGTGAGTAATAGTTTAACTGCTTGCCTTGTTTTCTAGAGCTCTTCAACACAGACTATCACATCTGCCTCTAAAAGATACAACTATCTTGCACGTGTTCTATGCCAAAGGAAGTTTCCTCTGTACAGCATTTGTCTTGTAATAGACATTTAAGCCCAGTGCAAAGATTGAGAGAATCATCTGGAAGTCTATGGTGAAGATACCTGCTCTGGTTCAGTAGTGAACTGAATTTCACTTAAATCTCCAGTGAGAGACAAGGACCAGACTTGTGCAAAGAAGGCGTTTAAACTTCTCTGGAGTATAGTCAGAGTTGTAACTTCTCACTAACCCTAAGAGTAATGTTTAATTTGGTTTATCTCAACAAACAGTTAGGATGAGATTCTCTCTTTTCTGTAATCTCTTTGGTCTTTATTTTAACCATAATCTTTCAAATTCAACAAGAACAATTAGGTATGATAACATTTGGTTTTTTTAGTCTTTGGCAGAATCTTCTTTTTGAGGTGCCAATTAAATGTAGCACAGCAATCTACCGACTACTGTAGCAAAGGAAGAGTGTTCCTTTAGGTGTGGCTCGGTGTTACCTATTGAATACAAAAATATTAACCAACATCAAAAAGTCTCCACATAGGCACCAAAAATATAATGCTTAAACAGATGGATTGAAGGCTTCATTTAGCTTTTTATTTTTATCCTTGAAGTGGAGCAACTTACAGTCTGGGATGTGATCTTCAAAGTAATGTTGGTGTTTATATTTTGCTTTGTCATCTCTGGTGAATCCAACACAAAGCCCCAGTCAAGACATAGAAGTCAGTGTCACCCTTGGAACTCCTGCCTAACCTTACGGATTCCTGCTTTTATTTAAAGACTAATTAACGTAATATAGCAAAAAATTATGAGCAGTCATTGAATATGAACAAGAACCACAGTAGTTTTGTCTGGCTGAGATCTTGAACATTAAGGCACAGCACCAGCCCCTGGAACTGGTCTGTCTTGTTCCACTAGTCTCAACACATAGTCAAAGTTTGCCTCACAAATTAATTGGCTTTATTTTCTCAGTCCTTCAGACAATGCAGGATAAATTTTTATCTGTGATGGAGGATGTACATGTTCTCAGTTGGACACACTTGTTTCAGGTGTCCTTGCTCTGAGTTAAAGCCACATTCTCACAGTCCCATGGGCAGGGTCTCTCCAGTATTCAGATGTAAGGCAATTGGTTTGCTTAGAAAGATGGCTACAGGAATAGAATAAGCAGTTCTCAGATAACAATACAATCTGCTCTGTTTCAGGTTTGCCCACACGTATTTCGTTTAGAAGATACAGAGACAGGTGAACAGTCCAAAAAGAAATGTAACCAAGAAGTTTGTGAACTGAAAGAAAATATATCTAGCCTTCGATCCTGCTGGAATAAATTTGAAAAAATAATTTCCAGGTGATTCCAGGTGAATCCTGCTCTTTTCTTTCGAAGTGGCATTACTTGGTATCTTTGCATTTTATATGCATTCTTCAAGTAAACTTGCTCGCTTATATGAACACTTTATGCCAGAATTCTGATGGAAGGCTACTGTACCTTGTTCATGGAGATGACAGAAACAGAAATGGCTGAACCAAGTCCGAGAAGTGGAAATAGAAGACCAGCATTTGAAACAAACAGCTCTGCGGAAGTCTGTGCCCAACCTTTGTGCTCTGGAAATACTACTCTGAATTTTCTGATTTTTCAAGTAACTTTATAATACGGTCATATGAAAGCAGCCACTTACATGTCTACTGGAATTTATAAAAAACATCTTGGAATCTGCAGGTGAAGAAAAAGAGTATGAAAAAGTAGCTGGTTTCTTTATATCTATGCAAAACACACCAAAGACCAAAAGTAACAATTTACCAAAGCAGCAGATTATCTTGGATATGTTCTCTTGACACAGAAGTTTTTGGTGTGGGTCTGATGGGTGTGCTAACTGATTTGGTTTTGGAAAAACAGAGAAGAAGTTAGCTTTTTGAAAAACTTAGGAAGGGTACTGATTTTTGAGAGATGCAGCATGCTTCTGCTGGCTGAAGCACAGGCAAGACTGAATGCTGTGGAAGAAGAAAAAGATGCCTGAATGTAAGTTGTTCAATTGACTGGAAACAGCACTACACTCATTCATTTTATCAACCCAGAGTTAGCTGCAGGAGGAGCTAGAATTCCTTAGCTTCAGATTGTGATTTCTCATATGCAATTATTTTATGTAACATGTTTTAAGATGTTAGGCAAACATGACTTAAAATATGTGAATATTGTCAGAGAATAATATATTGGCATTTAACTAATAAAGTGCTCATATTTTATTTTGAATAAATAGAAGTATTTTTATAGTTATTACACTTTTGCAGTTTCTTACTTTGATATAACTCCTTTGGTAATAAAATATTTGTCTTCTATGAAATTGGGCTGTTCACTTTTTGACTACCATTACTCCTTTTTTAGGTTTTATTTAGAGATGGTCAGTCATTCGAAGCCCAGCTGGGGAATTCCCATCTTAGCTGCTTGTAACCTGCCCAATTTAAACATTTCCATACCAGCCATCTGCTTTGGCCTGAATACTTCAGGAAAGCTTTAGTTAAGTCAGTCTGTTGTTTCCTGGTTTGAAGTAAACTAACATAAATTGTTTTATCTGTGCTAAAAGAATTTTTCTGTAAAACTACTCTGTAAAAATTTTGGTATTCAGAACAAACACCTGAAAAAGCAGTAGGATGTGGTTCAAAGAACTGTTTGCTCAGTTGATTGTAAACAGCACTAGTTTTACGTATTTGACTGGAATAAGATTGCTGTACTGAATCTGAGAGGCAAGAGGTAAAGAGCAAAGCATGCCATGCTTTCCTGAAATACACCCTCTCCAACACCCCATGTATTTATGGTGATGATGAGGCAGGAGTGGTAACTTTGTAAACTGTGACTGAGACTTTCACATATTCTCTTTAGCTCTTCATGTAACACCTTAAAAAACTGAAACCAACCCCAACCCATAAATCTTTTATGGAACAGGGAAAGGAAACATTTCCCAGTATCATACTGCAGATAAAGAGAACGCAACCACAATTGTAAAGACTTCACTGGAAATCCTTTCTTCTGAAAGAGGACCCAGGAGACTGCAGATTCAGTTGGTCTCTGAGACTGAAGAACAGTTGTTTTGGTATTTTTTGGAAATTCAAGAACAGTTGAAAGCCAGCACTTATTTCCTAATAACCACTTGGCAAGCAAAGGGCAGTGTGAGTTAAAGCAAAAATACACAGATGCAGTATTAGCTACTACAAAATTGAAAGGTCAGTCAGTTTAAGTTACTTAAGCAGCAGTCCACAACTTAAGTCTTGAGAGAAATAAAGCAATTCCAGGACTACCCTGGGCCAAAGACCAAGGGTAGATCCAGAACAGAAATTTAAATAAAGTGATTATGAAATTGTGGATTTCTTCTGATTACTTCTCTTAATAAATATCCTGCCTTTCTGATTCTCATTGCCAAATTTCCTGTTGTCACCACTTACACGTAAACACTAACTGCTAAATGCATTGAGTTGTGATCTTTGGTTTGTTCCTTCAATTTGAGAACTTCCTCAGGTTTTCCGAACTTACAAATGTGGCACTCAAGTGCTTTTCAGGAATTGGCAAAGGAATAAAAACTGTGCATGTTATCATCACCATCATGCCTACCTCCCTGCCACCTTCCCTTATGCATTTATTTACTTATTTGGCCATAGAAAAGAAATAATATGAGTAGGTCAAAACCATGATATAGAAGTACATGGAATTTATGGGAAGGTGTCAAAGATAAAAACTTAAGTATTTAAATTAAAAGGATTTTCACAATGTTGTTGCTAGAGGTTCAGGTTTGAGACCATCTAAAGAACCTGAAGATGCACAAGTCCATGGGTTCCGAGGGAACTGGCAGAGGAAGTGTCTAAGTCACTATCCGTGATATTTGAGAAGTCATGGCAGTCCTGTTCCTTTGGATGGCATCCTGTCCTTCAACTTGCCCAGGGTGCACTCGATCTCACGGTGCCACTGATGAAGATATAAGAGTCCCAAAACAAGTGTCCTGAGGGACAGCACTCAGTACCAGCCTCCATCTGGACATAGAGACACTGACCACAATTTTCCAGCTGTATCCATTCAGTCAATTCCTTTTCCACTGAATAGTCTACCCTTCAAATTTATATCTCTCCAAGTAAACTAAAGAGCTCAGTAGAAGGAAGTTTCCCCTAAGAAAAAGGAATGAAAAGAGGCATTGATCTCTATTCATCCATATTTAGAAAAAAAAATTTTAAAAAATCAGCAATCCAAACCCTTATCGTAATTTCTGCTCACATAAATGAACTTCTGAAGAAAAATATAAACAACTTCTTTTTTTTTTTCTTAATAATTTCATCAACAAAACAGTGCTCTAATGTCAAGAAGGAGAACAAACCCAGGTCAAGCTTAAGTTTACTATCCCTTATAGTTTTATTAAGAAAAAAAAAAATACTACAGATGTCACACTGATGGGCTCTACATAAACTAAATTCTCAGTATAGCTGGGGAAATAGAAGAGATACAGGGTTAACTTTACATAAGCAGATCACACTGATTTAAATATCTGGTATGTTTTTCAAGGTGACTTAGGAATCCAAATCTCATCTCACTCAATTTAAAAACTCTATTCTTTGTGTAACTGAGATCAGACATCACAGTATTAGTAAGACTGAAATTATATTACCTACCTGTATGCTATGTTATATAAGATAATTTTACATTTGACTACAAAAAATTGCACATCACAAGAAGTTTTATTGGCATATTTGCTTTATTGTTAACAAGTGGCAAATGAGCATTAGGTGGTGATTTACATTTATTAATTAAAACAGAACTGACACTTCAAAATAAACATAATATACGAAATAAGAGGCAAACAAACCAAGGAATTCTGGCAAAAAAACCCCACACTGGATGGTCACAAACAAATATTCCATGTACCAAGGGGCAAGGCAAACATAAGAAATGCAATGCTGAAAAAATTAATCACCTCTAACACATGAATGAACACGCCACTTAAAAACACAGATCATTAATAAATAAACTTATGAAGAGAAACATATTAAGTGTCAAATGAAGGATGAACACCAAGAGTTAGAGCAATCATATAAAGCAGGTTTTGTAACAGTTGTACTGTACTTAGCAGATCCCACCCAAATCCATTCATGGTTCTGCCAGAAAGCCAAACTGAAATATAGAACTATGGTAAACCATGCACTTCTGTTTAGAACATGGGTTCAATATTCAGCCATATTAAATTGAGTATTTGATTTGCTAACTCAAACGTTCAAATTGGGGAAATATAATTTCCCTATAGATTATTTTTGTAAAGAATGAACATTTATTAAGAGAAAATATGAAGAATCTGTTTTCTGGCAAGATGAAGTAGAATGGGACTAAATAGGATCCTCCAGAAATGTGTATTGTTCTGGACTGACGTAACACCGAAAAACCAAACCCAAAACAAACCAAAAAACGAACTAGTATGCAAGAGTAATCTCTCATACTGTGAATACTGGAACGAAAATATCAACCAAGTAACTACTGAATTCAGCTAATGAAGCCTTTTACCTAACACCTCTTCCAGCAGCACAATTAGGTCACTCAAACCTTACTTAGCAAGATGGAAAAAAACCAACCAAACCAACCAGCAAAAAAACAATCACAAGTTGGAATAAGCTGTACTTGAAAGGCAATTAAACTATTTTCACCAGAGTCACTAAAACAAATTTTACCAAAGATGAAAATTCTACCTTCTCATACAACCCATATAACTATTCATAGCTTAGTCAAACTGGATAGAAATAAAATTGAAAAAAGTGCTGTTACTAAACACAATTTTTTCAGCCAAGATTAAAAACACTCATAACAGATTTCTTTGCAGATATACGTGATGGAAACTAGCACTTGTGACCTTTGTAATACATAGACAATACCATTCAATTTTATATGCAGACTATTTACATAGTCTACATCAGTGTGCACATATCTTGTTTATTTAAAGTACTGCAGTCATACCTCCTTCCACTGCCTCGGTAAGCAGGCATCACGGAAACGCTCTCCCTGCATTTCAGGCACCAGCTCTCAGCTGTGATGGTGAGTTAGGAGCTAGTCCCTTGCAGATGACAGAGCACTTCCATGATGCATAGTGACCAGGTCAGGTGTTACAACAGAATCCGGAGTTCCCATCCTGTGAAGGCACAGGACGTGTGGCTGCACTGGAGCGGCCGCTGCCCCAGCACTGCGGGAGAGGCTCAGTGCCGGACAGCACCGAGGAGAGCTCCCCCTGCCTGACGCCCTCCAGCCAGGGAACTCTCAGGTGGAACTTTCCCCCTCCCTCCAGGGAGTTCAAGGGCTCTTCGAGTCTCTTTGGCAAATTTGAAAAATTCTGCCTATATGTTCATCTCATAGTTACAACCTGAAATGGGGGTGAAACACCTCCCTGTGCCCACCTCCCTGCAGTGGTGTGTAAGACTAATTATTCATATAAACACATATTTTAATTGCTGTATATTTGAAGATTCCAGTTCTGAAACTACCTAGGGTGTGGGCATCATGCATAAATATAAACCTGTGTAAGGTACATCATATAGCAATTAAGCTTTATGCTATGCTGTTTTTACTATTGAAGCTAGCATTTTTCATAACTCCATTGCACTTCTATCAGCATAGTTCCAACGATCTTGCACTACTTCCTGGCACAGAGAGGTCCTTTGTATAAGAGAAAAATCACAAAAGTAGAATGGGAATGCAAACTCCCTCAGGCCAAACATCAAAACCAGCCTCTTCTTGTTTCTTTAAATGAAATTTTACTGTTGACCTTTTACGCCCCCCTTCTTTAATGAATAGAAGAACCTTAGTAAGAACATTAGGAAGATAAAATGGCAGACAGTAAATGTGTCATAGGGTTATACATTGGTATAGGAATCATCACAACAATTGCATCACTAAATTTCACTATAAACAGACAGTGCATAGTTCATGTTTTTTCCTCCCAAGGCATAAGGGTGTGGAGAAGACAAGGGCAAGAAGGTTTGAATGTAGATCACCAATAAATTAAATCTGGGAACTTCTTGACACATGTATTACACTAAAGATTGAAAATTCAGTCCAACTCCCTGAATTTTTTTTTAAATATAACAAAATGTTTCCCACATTCAGTTCTTTGGGGATGTTAAGAAAACCAATCCACTGCTTTGTACAAACATCCACTGAGATGGAATTACAGTGAATTACAGAGATATATTACAGTGAGTAATACAGGCTAGGGTCTGTAACATCACAGACTTCAGAAACCTATGTCATTCACTAACAAAACCAGTTGAAAAACACAGAACATATTGGGCATTGTAAGTCTTACCATACAGCACCAAACTACACAGTCAACAAGAACTTCATTGTCTGCTTACACTTACTGTGGATTACAACACACATACATTATCCAGTGCTACTATCAATAATCAATTATGTTTCATAACCTTCTTTGTATGACCAAATTAAAAGACCAGTTTTAAAAACCTTTTTATCCCTTCAGGTTAATTCCCTATTTAATCCTCATGATAAACCAAGTAAGTGTAAATGAAGCAAATGATGTGGTACTCAAGTAATTTACTAAATGCTGCATTGAAAGCAAAGAATCCCACAAGCAGCTCACAAAGCAGCAAACATAGTAACTGTAGGAGTATTGATTTGAAATTAGGAGATCTGCCACCTACAATCCAAAGGAGAAAGAATCAATGTGTTTTTTACTACAGTTACAATAACCCTGGAAAATCTGAAAGGTATTTAGTGCCATACTAAACATTCCCTTTGTAGAAAGCGTTTTTAATAAATGGAAAGATGCATTTTCCAGCAGAAACAACTGCAAATTTATCAGGTAAGAGTAGATTCACTATCTAATCAAACCTATTCTGGACTGGTATCTTTGCTGTTGAACTCTCAGCTCACAATAAGTCAGTCTGCAGACCTCCATGGCCTAAGTCCAGGGCAAGTTTTCCAAAACAGGCTTATCTATGGAAAGAATGCAGAATTCCAGTTTTCCAAATACAGACATGAATGTGCCATAATATGGATCCTAGAATCTAAACTTCTAGAAAATAAACTGGCTAGGATTTGTCAGCTCTAAGTATCATTACCAGTCATCCATCCTATCATGCTCAGTAGCCAGTTTACACCAATTGTGAAAAGACTACACTGAATGAAGGATAATTTATTAAAAAAAATCGTATAAAAAGTACAAGACATTCACTGAACTAATTTTAAAACATGAATAGCCTGTGGCCTGCAACATAACTACATCAAGTCTCTTACATCACTAACTCTTAGACTGGTATCTGCTTTGGAGACGTTTTTCTTCAATCATGCTTTCTTCCAAATTGGCCCCATTGATAATCACAATTTTTGAGAATGTAAGCAACAACCATAATACTACCATGGAACACTATGTTATATTTAAGTTGTAAAGAAATTAAATTAATTGAAATTAATGGTGTTTGTGAGCTGAAAGTACCAGTTTCTGACAAAAAAATGTATTTACTGTGGGAAAGGCACAGTTAAGTTATTCCAGATTGTTCTGTTACGCATAATGGAGATCGTGCAAGTCCTTCAAAGCAAAAATTCACAAAATAAATTACAACATTAAGATACAAGTTAAGTAATTTGGCTTGTGAATGGTTTTATTAGCAAATGTGTAATTTACTAATTTACTGTGTAATTAGTGTCTCTCCCTTCTTCCCAATGGATTAATGTGAAGTCTATTACTAACTTGAAGACACTGCTGTTTTGAGATCATAAATACACAAAATTACAAAATAAAAAAAACTCAGGTATTGACACATATAGCAGTGAAGCACAGTTACTCCCCTATGCATTCATATGTGTAAGCTGTGCTATTTTCACAGGAATAAGAATAAAAAAGACTTACTACTTACATCAAGATCTACTGCTCTAATAGCATTCATTTTTATAGAACTATTTTTTTTTTGGTATTGGATACATCAAGAAGATTGTTTTCAAAACAAGAGTTCAACATTTAGGTAGGATAAGCATAGACTTCCACTTTGCTTGAGGAAATGAGGGAAAAGAAAAAAATGAGAAGGACCTTTGGAAACAGGACAAAGCACAACACCTTTAGATATGCTAGTCATGGTGGAGCACAGGAGGAGGAAGACAAGTATTTTGAAACAAAAGGAACTTAATAAAATGAATAATAATAAAATTAATACCATATTATTACTCATAAATACATAAAAATATTAACACGTTTTTACTGAAAAACAGAACATGGAAAGCCCCAAAAAGAAAATCTTGCCTTTCTTCTTAGATGCAAAGAGAATTCTCAGGTAGTCTTTCCACTTTGAATCTTTAAAAAATCCTAGGAAGCAACTGGAAAGTCCAATTAGCATATTACTGTTAAAGAATTTAAAGATCTGAACTTTTTACACTTTTATCTAGGAATTTATAAGGAGATCCTCATGTTGTTTTCACTTAGAACACAGCATCTAAGTTACTGTCATAGATGAAAGAAATGCCTCCACAGAGAAACAATTTGAAGCCCAAGTTGTTCATGGCTAGTTCCCTATAGGTAAGCATTGCCATACACAAGAGATTTAAAAAATCCTTTGCCTAGTAGGATTTACAAAGAAAAATAGCATTGAACCTCTTCTGCTACCTAGGTTACTTAAAGCATTTTACCTTACTTTTAAATATTTTCAACAAATATTATTTCCTTGAATGGCACAGTTTTAGGTAGCTGCTATTTTTATATACAGTATAAATCATTGTTTATAAATAGCTGTGTAACCAGAAGATTGCACTCAGAAAATTACAAAGTGATGTTTTGACTTTTGCAGCATGAAGTCTAACTGGATGGAATACTCAAGCTTTCCATGCAACAGTACAGAGCAGATGTTCCAATTTCTTGTTTTCTTTCTGCTTTAAAGAATGTGTTCACACAACCATTCTTCGAATTCCACACTCACAGCAGAACTTTGCCCATTCCACTGGATACTTTGTTCCACATTCATGGCAGAACTTGGATAACTGTACAGGTGAAATTCCTTCGCTGCTTTTTGCACTTCCTCCATTCACTGAGGATGGGCAGTCTCCAATGTCATACCCAGTTTTCCCATCAGACCTGAAAATTCCCAGATGAAGAAAATTCTCTGTAAGTTAGTTCAGTATAACAATGTAAAATTAGTCTAATCCTTGCAATGAATATAGTTATTATTACTGTCATTTTAATTCCTTCACTTCCTATATACAGTGGTATATTTTATATACAATGCTACCCAGGCTCTCATACATATCTCCAGATACCCACCTTCCCTGCAAGAACATAAAAAATACCAGAGTTTGAGGAGCAGGATCAAATATTTCATTGACTACTTAGATCAACTGGAGTGTTTGAAAACTTAAAACTTAGCTTGTCAAAAAAGGAAGGCTAAACAAGCAATACAATTTTCATCCTACCCTTTAAAAGGGCAAGACAATTTGTGTGCTTAGCATGCAGATTTAATTCAGTTTCTACTGTAGTAATATTTGGTTATTTGTTCAACAGCTCCCAAGCAGTTTTTGACATTTCCAACAGGGTCTTCTGTGCACATCTGAAGCAGCTGATGACAAAGGTGTGCTGTCAGATGATAAACATGCAAAATATATTGATCACCTTATATAAGCCAAATAATATTGATCATCTACTAACTGCAGAGAATGATACATTGCCTAACTTCTTCTGTAGGAGGCAATCCCCTTTAATGAAGGCTCTATTAATGACAAAGTCCACAAAGTTAAAAGCTACCTTAAGTGAATGTCTGAATTGCTAGTTTTTCTTCTGTTTGTCAAAGCACCCGTGCTCATGGCTCTTGCCACACTAGGAGGGGTTGACGTCCGGGTTTTTGTTGCGCCTCTAAAATAGAGGAAATATCTGATGCTTTATACACACACACAGAGATACATACAAGAATACGCATTTTCAAATATATATGTATATCTATACACACATATAAAAGTGCATCAATCTACACATTAGTTAACTGCATGAAAAATAACTCATTTCCTACCAACAGTGGACAGAGGAGTTTTGGCACGAACTTGCATGGTTTGAACTGTTATGACTCGAACCTTACAATGACAAGTTAAATGAAACAGCAAGTCCCTTCCTGTTCATGTGTCTCACTTCCTAACAGGTAGATCCTGCATTATTGGTTGCTCAGTACATTCTAATGTCTACATTGACAAATTACTTATAAGTCACTTTTTAGGACTGGCAGGTCTTCTAGGAAAATAGAGAGCAGATGACTGCAGGTTTTAATAGTTTAAGATCTGTAGAAAGGAAACCATATTTTCAATAGTTTGTGACCAATATGAAGTGAGTTAACAAGACTGTTTTTCTTCTTAGATAATGCTGTAAATCTTTTCTTCAAAGAACAATTATATTTATGAATATAAATAGAAGGAGAAGAAAGAAAGTGCATCCAGGTGGGCATCAAGGCATTAATTTTTTTCTAAACTGTCACAGCGTTCTGAGGTTGGAGTCAATACTATGATCACACAGATATGGAGACTGCTTCCCTCAGGACTCATCAGTATTATGAGAAACCAGTATATAATGATCAGTACATCCCAAACACTGAGAACATCTTGCTGCTGGTTTTGATGAGTAGAGAAACATCAGAATCAGAATACCCTGAAAAAAATCTGAGTAGCACTAAGAAAAATAAATTGGAAGGAGCATCGTTTTATCATTAGTGATCAAGGACAGAAGTTTTCATCATTGCTCAAAAGAATTACCATCCACTGGGATTTCTTCTTTAGCAAATCTTCAGTCTATGACATCTTGTGCACGATCAAGCTTTTCTGCTCTCATTCTTGAACACCAATGCATAAATGAAATTTAAGTTGGGACTCAAGGATATTAAAAAAAATTAAAACAAGACTCCATTAAAAAAAATTAGTCACCAAGACACCATTTGGTCCCTTCAGATAAACCCAACTGCTCCTTTAAGAATTATAAACTGTCTGGTCTTGGTTTCGTTTTCAAACCACATATAAGGAAATGCATTCAACTCCAGTAACTTCAAATGCAACACTGACAACTGAGGAACATGTAATAACTCCTGAATTATAGACATGCTGCATAAAACATTTCTCCCTTCATGTCATGCACATGGAATAAAGATGGCTTTTCAGCTCCTTCTATCACTTCAACCAGTGGAGAAGTGATCAAATAATTAAGCACAAAGGTGGAAATCAGCAACTAAATGCAAGATTATTTAAATTGAAATTCTATCTAACTAAAGCTTTCCAGTTTAACAAGAATGGCTTCTACTTGCAACAGGTAGAGTGGAATGATCAAAGATTCTGGATCACTGGGCAGAACACTAACCTTCTCCATTAGTTTTCCTGTCTGCCCCCTTATTTTCCAAAGAGATTCTAAAGATGGACTTAATTGAAAAAAAATACTGTGCAGACTGAAAAGCACTACATCAGTTATATCAGAATTAGAACTTACTAGAAGTTGTGTCAGCCTTTCAGAAGTTAGAGAATTCTAGAATAAAAGTTCTAAATGTAACTTGAATTACACTGCTATGATGTACAGATGCTAAATACTCATCTTGTGCTATTTTCCCCATCTCATTATACAATGAAAAGAGACCTTCGCTTATAATTGAGTAAAACTCATTAGATCTCTACAGTAGAAAGAACATACTGGACTGTTACTTTACCTGTTATGGAAGACAGAAAAGCATATAAAGAAAAAATCAGCTGCACACAGAGAAACATTATGAGATCATCATGGATCAGTAATCATTAGGCAATGAAGCTAAGAATAGAATTGTGTCTCAATTCCTGTTTATATAGCTTAAAGTAATTAAAAACCAAAAATTCAAAATTATTACTGACTCAGTTTTCTCTGCATTTTAACATTGGGACCAACATACTACTTTTTCAGAACTAACAGCATTAATTTCTTAAATTGAAGTCTCTTCAGAGTGTACTTTGAATCAATTTTGAACATCATGTTAGGAATCCTGGAAATTTGAAATAAATTGATGTGAAAACCAGTTCACTATTCTTCCCTGTATTTCAACTGTATCAAACACTCTTATCTCACTAAGTACTCTGAAAATTCACATGGTGTTTTTGTACTAGTTGTATGCTAAAGAAATTTTAGAGAAATCAGTGTATTAATACAGAATTCAGGCCACTGACTGAGCTGGGGAAGGGAGGACATCAAAATACTGAAAAGCCACATTCAAAGTGCACAGTCCACCCTGTATAAAGGAGGCAGTCTCATGAACAGATAAAACATGACTCATTAAAGGTTTAACAGGACATCTTCATTCCAAGATGTATAAAAACAGCTAGTTTTGTAAAAACTTAGGAGAAACCTCAAATATGTTTTCAGACCAGAAACTTCCCTTCCAACCTTACCCATTCTGTGATTTCTGACATTTTTGATGAGTAAATGAACACAAGGAGTAGGCTGCCACTGTCTACAACTCAGCCTATATCTAGACACACAATTAGCATCATATTTCATGTATGTTTGGTGACAAATCTTGAAACTGCATCCCTAAATAGGAATCTGATCTCTAGAGACAGATGCCTTCCAACAAAGTTAGGCATTTTTGGTTATTTCAACTTGTCCCACCATGGCTTGGTTTTTTCTGATCTGCCCCATCTTTGCCTTCTCTATATCTTTATCCACTTCTGTTGTTTTTCCTCTTTGGTTGGGTTTTGTGTTCTGTTTTTGAAAAGCTATGTAAATCCCTGCTCTACACTGTATCACATGAAGTATGAATAGAGTCTGACAGCAGATGAGGCTGTGTATGAATACCAGATGGAATTCTTAAAATCTAGACATACTCTAAAGAAATGTATTATCCACTCTCTATTTTAAAAGAAATAATATTGAAAGTGACTTCCTTTCCTAAAGCAGCTCACGTTGTACATCTAGTTGAATTACCACTGCTTGCAAGATAAAAATCTGAAAGTAATTTGTAAAAGAAGCATGTCTTTTTCTATGCATGCATGTATGATTTGGTTGAATTCTATCATAAAACACTGATATATAAATCTTGCTTCTTAGACAGAGCATTTTCAGATATCCTTGACAGCTGTCACTGTTACCCACAACAGCTCATAGTTCTGTGCAAAGTCATAAATAACTTTCTGCTGACTAATGGCATGCGTCCCAAAGTCCAGAAACCTTTGCCATAAATTGCAACCATCCACACTGCTATGCTGAACTTAACAAAGTTTAGGAACTATTCACACTTGCTGAATGCTGTTGGCATGCAATATACTGAATAACTTACTGCCAGTAAGGCAGATTTAATTCTTGAACTCAGTAGATACTTGAGTAACAACACATTGTATGAAGAGCAGAAGAAGTGCCTACAACTTTTAAAGAATTTTTCTCAAGTAGAAAAATGAAATCACTGCTCCATGGATAGGGGCTATTTTAAGCACTCATAGTAACACACCAAGCTAAATTTTCAACACCTTAATAATGTATTACAAATTGAAAAACTGAGCGAATTTTTGGTGGTTCACAGGATTTATAACTCTAACGAAACATGCAAAGGAGCAAATAAAACCAAAGAAATTATGTTTGTCTAAAAAGAGCTCCCATTCCTTTCATTGCTTTTGATTCCTCAAAACCAAAGTCCCTGTCTCAAAGATACTACAGCTTTGGTTACAGCATTAAGAGATTCAGACACATTTCTACTATGTAAAGCAATACATTTCATGTATGTGCCACATAATTTATCACCTTTTCTCTTTTAGAATATTAAAACACAGCCTATTTGAATATGGCATCTTCCAAAATACAACAAAGGCTTAACTACAATTTAGTATCGATTTCCTTTTTAAAAGGTTAGAATAATTGGAATAACCTTCCTTCCAAACTTAGATCTTATAAAGAATCCTGAATATCCAGAATTTGGTTGAGTCCAATTTGGGGTAAATTGGACTCAACCAAAGACTTCACCTTTCATTACAAAGTCTGTCTTCCTCATATTTTTGGACCATCACAGCTACCTTATAGATGTAGGAACTAGAAATATTTGACCTTAAGAGAATAAAATTACAATTTTAATTTGTCAAAAATTGGTATAGTTATCAGGCATAAATGCTTACTTCAGTTTTGCATCATGCAAATCAGTTTTATCTTGGGTTTAGAAAGGCACCAGTTCATTACTTTTAATCTGTAATCAAGATGCAAATTCGTTTCTTTTAATCTGTAATCAAGCACTGACAGAAGAAATCAAATCTGAGGGAAACCTTCATCTTCCCTGCCCTATGAAGCTGTTTACCTCACTCTGATACTAATTACATCATCTACTCTTCTCCCACAGCATTTGTATGGAAGACACACTGGGCAGCTGATGTTTGTCAAGGACACACTTTTCTGCTTAGGAGAAACAGTTTTGCAAAATAGATAAACCACAGATTTGTAATACTTACTTCTTTACAGGCAACAACTCATCTGGCCTTTTGATGGTACTGTCTGTTTTTGTATCAGTGTCATAAAACCTTTGCATATCTCTTCCAGTTCGCAGTGGTGGGCCTAACTTGTCCATCTTACTATTAAAATATATAAAGGGGTGCTTAAAAGGACAGTGCTATATTGCTATTCAAGTTATGCAAAAAAAGAAATTAAAAATACTCAAAATTCAATATTTATATTACCAAAGAAATCCCATTGACTTAAAAATTAAAAAAAAGCATGAATCAGACTTTAATTATCCAGCAAACAAAAGGGTTTCTTTTTGCTTTGATGAGGAATGGATTTCATAGACACTGGATTAGGTTTCCAATACATTTTTTAAAATTCTTTTTCAAACAAAACACTAATGCCAGTTATTCTCAAACTCTGCAGAATATATTCACATTTGGTTTTCTTTAAGAACAGGTTTCATGATGCCATACAACACATCTAGAAAAGGGGGCTCATAATTACACCCTATTCAAAATAGATAGTACTATATACACAGCCAATACTTTAATACTTTTTTTTTTGTATTATGGATAACATTTCCAAACCAAAAAGAATAAATCAAAAATAAAATTTTAAAAACATTTTTAAAAAAGGCAACCATCAACATAATAAAAAAAAATCCCCACATCATCATAAGGAAAACTGTAGCTTTTCAGAAATAACAACTTAGATTAGAAAATCAGATCTTCAAGTTAAGTTCTGCATTTTTATCATCTTATCAACATATAGTAAAACCTACAAATAGCCTCCCAAACAGATGTTCTAGTTCAAACTAACTCCTGTTTGACCCAATATACACTCTTTACATACTCCCAAGAAACTGAGAAGCAAAACTGAGGTCTTTGACACCGTAAGACACATACTCCAACCTAACAGGATTTTCTTAGTTATTTTTGAACTTTCACAAATTATCAGCGTAATCTATGAACTCCAGGCATACACTGAAGAAATATCCTAGAAGCCATCATAATACTGTCAAAACAAAGCACTACAGTATTCTTTCACACCTTAATAAAACCAAAAACCCAAAGCTGACAGCCATTTCACCTTCTGATGAAAAAAAACCCATGATCACAAGAATCCTTTGAAATGCAAAGATCTTGAAGACAGCTACTTACATACCTTGATTTCATTGAACAAAGCCCTGTAAGTTATGGTCTTCATAAAAGGAACAAACTGTTTTAAAAATATAATGTTTTTAAAGGTTACAAATGGTTTATAGCAAACATATAAGTGGAATTTAAAATTCACTGTTATTGATTTTGTTTGCTGTTCATATTGTATTTCAGCTGTAAGACAGTAGTGGATTTGTCACTAGCAGACATGATTCCCAGGAGGGAAACACTAACATTAAAGTGTATGTTTTATCCCCAAAATAAAACATAAATTAAAAATTAATTTCTAAGGGTTCATTTGCCATATCAAAAAATATCATATAATTTCCAAGTCCCATTAAAAAAAACAAACAAACATAACTGTTCACAAATGAAATGTGTATAGACAATTAATCTGTACATGCAAAAGATCCCTGCCTGGCCACAAACGGTGTCAGGTTCTGATGGGCAAAACAGTTTGCATGTGGGGATGGAGCTCACCTGTTTGCTTACCCTTAGTTTAGGAAGAATCTACTCAATTTTTTCTCCTGAACATCTGATTACTTCTGACAGCCATACACCTCAAGAAATGTAAGACATCACTAACCTGTATACTGTAATAAAATGCGTAACAAACTTGGGTTCCTAACATAATATCCAATTATAAGCTTAATGACAGATAACTTATATAGAATTAATTTTCCTTTTCTCAGTTCTTCAATATCAAAAAGAAAAAAACCTATTTTCACCCAAATGAATGAAGATTTCCCTACTGACTACAACAGTCACATGCTACTCATCTCTTGCTTCTGTATGACCCAGAAATGATGCCCTTATGCAACACTTTCTTTAATACTGGAAGGACTGTCTGTGTCCTCACTCTGTCCAGGCAGAAGAAGAAAACTCACAGCAGAACTCAGCTGACACATCCTGATCTACACGTACGAAGTAAGCCTGACTGGCACTAACGCAGCTTATGTTGATGATATTGTGCTGTGTTCTCTCAGTAGTCCTTCACTAGGGGAGCAGAACAGGAGAATTCAATTTTTTTCAAAAAAAGGACACCTCACAGTGAAAATCACTTACAATAACTGAGGTCATAAGGTCGGGTTCCACTTCTGCCCACACAAAGCAGAAGTGCCGCTGCTGCGGTGCTGCACACGGGGCTCACAGGCGATGGCTCCGAGCTCCCGCCCTGGACCCAATCCCCCCGGCGCCGGCCGCGCTGCGCCAGCGCCACCTGCCGGCCGCGGGCGGCACTGCGCGCTCAGCACAGCGTCCCCTCCGCGCGACCCTGCACGAACAGTGACCACGGCTCCACAGAACGCAGTGGCGTCCCATCACCTGGCACACAGAACTCATCCTTGATATTGCACAACAGAATTGCAATTCTACTATTAAGCCTCTCTTCTATTACGTCTCTGGAAAATCCAGAATTACAACAATCTAGGCAAAGATGGAAGGTTACACACTGAAGTAATACCTAAAAAAACCACCGAAGTTAGAGCTTCCCTTAGTGCAAACTGCAGGAACTTGTTTCTTACAGCAAATTTAACCTGGCCAAAATAACGTGTGCAGACTCTTTAATATTTGTCAAGGAGAAAAGAAAAAGTGATTGCTTAACATTCCATTTAAAAGATTGCCCTTAAAAATACTCCCACACAACACTGCTCAGCAAATTGTTTTGCTAATGCCTCAGAAGAGCATAACACCTTATCTTCCAGCATAAGTTCTGTCTGACTTCAGTGTAACAGAATCCCAGATCTCACACTAAGGCTTCATTCTACTGGTTAAATCATAAATGTAGTAAAACAAATACATCAAATAAATCTTGTTTAATCCTACTGAAGGGTAATGCTCAAAAGTTCTTCTATTTTAGAAAGTAATTTCAGCTGCATTTATCTATAGCCTAAATTGTAAGATGTTTTAATGTTTAAAACCTGCCACTACAGTATTAATTATTTTCACTCTCACGTAGGACATTGACTGTTAGTGTCTCTATCCCTGCTTTGGTATAATTTTGTAGGTATTTCAACAGAATCTAATGTATTTTCCCCTCATGCCCCAATACTGAGGCAGAAGTTGAGATGATTAAGGCCAAAATTGTCACCAGTGACCAATACGATGAACCTAGCTTTTCCACGATGTAACTGGTTCCTACACCTCTTTGCTTCAATATAACTTCTGACAAATTTGTCCCCAGAAGTGAATACAATGAAGCTAAAAAAGAAATGCCAGGTCACAGAAACAACCCTCAGGAACCAGACACATTTAACAGCCACCTGTGGAAGACTGGTTAGTATGAGCAGCAAATACCATAAGGGTGAGCTGGAAAACAGAAGACAAGTTTTTTAGAGTCCAATGAGAAGGACTGCAGGGAGAAATACACTCATCACACCCACCCATACTCTTAAAATCTGGAAATTGTGTAGGCAACTGAGGTTATAAAGCCAAGCTAACATTTACTGACTGTCTTTCAGCAGAGATCATTATCTGAGAGCTGTGCCAGCCAGAAGCCATCTATTTGTGCTTAGCAGAATGCAAAACCAGAGAGAACCTGGGCAAACATCTCCCCAGCTGCTATTTGGCTTCATCATGTCACAGTTGCTCCTCCAAGCAACAGAGGAGAAAATGGAAGACTACTGAAAACAAAGTCCAGTAAGCAACTGTGGAAAATTGCCAGACTTATTATGTCAAGACACAGAGATGCTGTGAGTTTGTGGAGAATTCGTAAGATTGTTTGAGCAAAAATGTGAGCTGAGCCACTTGCTTATCTTGCGCTAGGCTGGAGCAAGGCTTAACAACTGAATGATGCCTGGGGTGAGGCAGAGATCTCACAGCCCAATGGTGTCCCAGTGAAGCACAGGAGTGCACCCAGACCTCGGTATCAGCCTCACTCCACCTTATCCATGCACAACCAGCCTGTTACAAATCTGTTCCTTTGGAAAGATGATGTGAGGTTGTAACATGCTGACAGAAGTAATGTCCGGTGGTCTCTGCTGCTCCCTCACCTGGGTGGAAGATGACGCTGAATTATTAGGGTCATCATGCTGCCTTTGTTACAACCAGTTCAGCCAAAGGTATCCAAAGATAATTAATATATTGAAAAATGCACCCAGAAATATGAAAATGAGAAAAAAAGCTGTTTCTCCAACTAGGACCACAGCAACTGGTAACCAATTATATTTGACAATAGTCATACCTCCACTTTTCCAGAAAGTCTAAAATTGGTATTTGGAATCCTCAATTTTTAGAGTACAAGAACACAATCTTACTTCGTAGACAATGGTCTTGCTTCTCTCTCTCCCCTCCCCAAAGCAGGGACGACTCTTTGGTAAGATTTGTGCCTCTGGCTGCATCAAGAGTATAGCTGGGAACAGTTATACAACATTTTGTAGATCTACTGCATTTATCACCAGCAATCTAACAATGATCTGCTGCTTCAATAAACTACATTATTCATGAATCTGGAATTGTAAAAGTTCTTATTGAACATAACCAGCCATAATGCCTAACTACAGTTATAATCAGAAATTAAGTCAAGCTGCACTCAGCCCCTCTGATCTCTGAGGAATAGCTGGAACACAAGGGGGTTTATTTTCTACCAAATTTCATATGTTTATTGCAACAGCAACTGACAGGTAAAATTACATAGAACTTCCTTGTTAACAAGTGAAGACCAAAATTGCTGTATCCTCACTGACAAATAGAAACTTCAATTAGGAACTTTCAACAGGAAAAACCCTTTCCCAGACAGCTGGGTTACACTACTGGACTCAGAAACATGCCTTCAAATTATCTCGGCTGACTTTTTTACTGTGGTTTGCAGACCTGCTTGTTTGCCACTCATCAGCAGGTGTTAATTCCACTTCTAAAAACAGAGAAATAAACAAAGTCAGTGAATAAGGGGCTGGGATTTTCTGACAGTCACAGCATAGACGCCTACAAATGGTAGTGAAGCAGACCAAGGACTAGTAAGACACCAGGAGAGGGGGAAAGTAAAAAAAGAAAGACATCTGTCAGCCTCATGGACTCTGCATGTGACCTGTGTCTGAAAGAGTTATCGTGAGTAGACAGAGCAAGGAGGGACAGAATTGAATCCTGATGCTACAGGACATTAGGAGGGAAGCATGACAGAGCTGTAATTCATATTCATGCATAACATGTAAAATTTAAGAGTGATAAACTAAAAATCTCTTATTTTTTGTGTAACTGCTGTCCAACCCCATGAGTTTTCAGAATATCCTTTTCTTTCTCATGAACTTAAGACACTGGTTTTTTTTCACATCATAGTTTTCACCAATTGGTAAGCATTCTTATAGGAATACATCTTTTTCAATCACCAATGTTATAATTGCAATCACTTCCTCTTATGTTCTGTGTTCTCAGCGCTCCTTGGTGCTCCTCAAACTTCTGCAGAATTGCACAACTTTTCTACAATCCCTTCCACAGATTTCTCTGTGAGATTCTGTGAAATGTCTACCTCTCCAGCAAAGCATGAGTCACAGCCTCAGGCACACTAGCACTTACACTGAACACTAATAATCTTCATGCAGCACTCCTGGCTGTTGTAAGTGCACCGGTTTTGTCTTATTCGTGCTCATTCATTTGTTGCCTCTCAGGAAAGGGAAAAGAGAAAGCTTCCATCCTTTTGTGCTAAGAGAGAAGATCCTGTCATAATTGCCTTGTGGCCTATGGCAGAAACCTCCTTCTTCTATTTCCACAGTGTTGGAAATTACGCCTAATGTTTTCTGCTTTTTTAAGACCATTCACTTTTACCAAGAAAAAATTCATTACTCCGGCCACTTCTGCCTATTCTGTAATTTTTAATATATTTTATTTTTAACTTCTGCCTATTCTGTAATTTTTAATATATTTTATTTTTATTTCTTGACCTCCTTTGTTGTTAAATCAACTTGATAAAACCTTTGCCTTCTCCAATGTTCCTTAAACATCACCTACATTTACAGATAAAGGATAAATGCAAAACACTGTACTTCTGAAGCTCATAGGAAAAAAAATTAAAAGTGAAACAAACCACAGAGACTTCTAAAACTAGAATAACATAAATATGAAATAAAGCACAAATGACAACATTAGATGGAACTCACCCTGCTTGTGGGTTCACCGTTCCCAGCGAGTTTTTATGAGCTGGTGATAACGTCTGAATTTTGCTCCCACTGGATCCAGATGAAGACAGTGCTTTACTTGAAGAGACACCTTGCAGTTGAAAAGCAAGCATAAAAATAGAAGAAAATGTAAAATTTTTCTGCTGAAATGATACAATTTATTGAAAAAAAAATTAATTGCAAAATTCAAAACAAGAGTTTTAGAAATACAGAGATATGAGTCAGTATCAAGATAAGACAAAAAGAAAATGTTTCAATAAATGCATAGGAAATATGTAATTGAAACATAGTATTTTATTCTAAGAAAACATACTGTATCTCAATTACTTTGCTCAGGAAAACAAGGGGAAGAAAAGTCAAAGTATGTACAAACAGAACATGTTTGATATCTGATGATATCTGAAACCCAAATTAGACTGCTGTTTGCATAATTCTAATATACATGCCTTGACTATGTATTTTCACCAATTTGTGATCATATTCAGCAGACAAATTAGTTACAGAATTAAGCATGAGAGAGATCAGTATTCGATACAATCATGCATTACTATCCCAAATGATTTTTCATATCCAATTCAGAAAAAAAATTGACCTGATATATAAACCAGAATCCTAAGTGCCCAGGAGTCTTTTTAGATAGATGGCAATCAGTAGTCCTTCCAAATTTATTTTAAATGAGATTTTACAAATCACTACATCAAATAAACAATCAATTTTTACTGCATAGTTTGAGAATTATTATTTAGAAAGGATATGGAACAATTCATAACATTCATTTCATACCTACAACAGTTTTGTTAACACCACTTGGCTGCGGTAAACGTGATGATGGTGATGGTGTTGATCCTACAGAAGGCATCTTCTTAACTGGAGCAGGTTTGTACTGTAACAAAATACAACCTAGAAATTTAAGCAATTAAATCAAGCTATCTATATAACACAACAGGTAGTTCTTTCAGGTACTGTGGTAGAACAGAGGATGATTTCCTACTAGGTCACCTATTTCTGGTAAGAGAACATGCAAATGGTTTCTGATAGTCTGTTTTCTAATACTTACCGATGACACCAGCAGGAAACATTCCCTAACTTAGTGGCTTTGTTAAGATTTAAAGTATCATCTCATTACCAATTAATTTAAAAGTGAATACTCCAAGGTAGAATTATTTTTATCTTTCAAATCCACATCTTACTTTCACCTGTGTGGTCTGGACCAGCCCCAGCACTAATTCAAAATACTGTGTAATACACCTGAAGCCCTCTAAAGCCTCTAATTAGCCACAATACTGCTGTCAGTTACCCTGTAGTCAGGTACCTTTGTTTGCCCCTTAAGCAAGTCTTCAATTGTATTTAGAAACTAGCACAACAGAAATTCAACTTCCTTTACAAAAACTGCATCTCTATTTCCTCCTGCTATCTTTACCTGTCATTTGCACATTTCTCAATTACATTTATGACTGGTTTTCATTTTGCAACTGCTGCCATCTGACTTATGGATCTCTGCAGTTTAAGAAAGCAAAAGCCTCACGCATGCTTAGTGTCTAATTTCAGTGAGTGCATATAATAAAATCACAGAATACTATAGTTCTTTTTAAAAGTAACACACTATTTAACAAGCTTGATTTGACATTGAATGCAAGTTACAAGTTAAGAAAAGTGTTATAGCTCACCTGTGTTCGAGTAGGAAGCTTCCCTTTGGTATCAGCTCCCAATTTCCCCTTATTAGTAATACGTGCAGCTTGCTCCTTACAGAAATTGATGTGCCTGTCAGCTGCATTTTCATTAAATCTCCTCTGACAGTATGGACACTGAATGTAATCTTAAAAACATAGAAATCTAACATTAATAATCTGTTTTAAAAATGTTTTAATGTGTTTTAAAGAGCAGCCTCCCCCTCAGTGGAAATTATGAATCTTTTTCAATCTGAAAATGAAACACAGATTGCCAGCTAAAAGCATATTCTCATTTGATGGCTAAGAGTAGCTGAGGATTAGAAATAACCTAAGCAAAATCAGAAACACTTTAAGTGATGGTATTCTGCAGAGAAAGTAGCCAAAGAGGTAAAGGGACATGGCACAGAAACCAGCTGGAAGGAAGTAGAGAAGAAGCTAAACAAACAAACAATCAAAAATTTTTAAAAAATCACAAACAGTTCAGTTTGTTCAAGATATGGGAATACATTACAACCTTTCCCACACAAGCAGCAAAAGACAACAAATCTGTTTCCTTTGACAAATTTGAAAGAACTGAGAAATACTAACTGCAATATTGGAAGTGATCATTATAAAAAAAAAATCAAAAATTTAACAAATAAAAAGAATCAGAAGAAAATCAGCCAAAATAAGGAGCTATCTCTAGAGACATGCAAAAGAAAGTAACTGGTGACCATGTTACTTCTGCAAGATTAATTCAGTCACATTGCAACAGTATTACATACAGGAAATATTACCCTCATTGGGGAAAGAACAGAAAGGGCTACAGAAATGCTTCAAATATTAAAAGATACATCATCTGTATGCTGGAAATACACACCTTAAAATACAGTGCTCTTGGAAAATGATATATTTGGACTACAGCTTCAGACAACTGTGTATTTCAGTGCCCAGAGATGTTAATGCTGTATGCCCCAGGCTAGAGCATTCAAAACCATGCAAGCATCTAAAAAGCTTGACACCGGCAAAGCAGGTTAAATTAGTGTGTTTCTAGGTCATTTTAGAAATGTATTGAAGAAAATGAGATGAAATTCAACAGTCACTGCCTCCAAAATTACAATTAGATATCATAAAATCTAAAATAAGTTTTGGATTACATGTTACTAGTCCAAATGCAGCAGATCAGGCTTAAATATTTGACCCTTAAAATATTTATAAACAGTTTTGAGTAAGTTCAATGATGTAATGGCCACCAAACCATGAACTGTGACCCAAGAAGCGTGAGCTAAGGACAGAGGAAGAACACAGAGAAGTGACAGCATGGGAATCTCATGGGGTAACAACAATAATTTTTTATTTATTTATTTTCCATATGCTGTGCTACTGTCAGAATGCTTGAACATCAACTACACCTTAAGAGACAAAAAAATCAGAAACAGAACTGTAATAGCTATGTAGTCAAACCAAAATTATTTCAAAGAAACTAAAAAAAAGAAAAAAGTAAAAATAAAGCAGCTGTGAAAGCCCCTAGATAATATGCAATTTCTGGCTAGTGCAGAGCTCGGTTCCCACAGAAACTTTCAAAGCCCACAAATGTATCAGACTAGAGAGGCTGAATGTATACTTTTAGGAATCAGGAATTGTATCTTCATCCTTTTGTAAAACACATAGTGCCAGTCAGACACATGGATATCTGAAAGTAATGCTCATACTGTCCAGAAGAATTCTCTAGGATTCAATGTAAGCTTTATAAAACAAAAATGAATCAAAATAAGAGGGCAGTACACACATGCAGTCAAGCTCAGGGTGACTTAAGGCTCTTAACCTGAGGCTATTCTGCACTTCCTCAGAAAAAGTGGAAGAGGAGATGAAAGAAGAAGCAATACTTGCTAGCTCATAGCAGTTAAGTAGAAAGTATGAATATGAGGCTCTTTCCATTGAAATGAAAAAGACTTGCTGCTTGTTAGAAACAAGCATGCCCAAGCAAGAGCTGAGTAGGAGAGGATGGATACACATGGTACGTTCACAATCTTCCCACTCTCCTACATGACAAGTAGAAAAGGAGCATCAGTAGCTGCTCCTGCTCTATTTGTAAGAAGAATATGCACTGAGCATTTTGTGCATGGTCTCTTCACTCCTGATTTCCTCTTCCTAAGTCTTACCCACTGCAGGAGGATTGAAGCAAGGAGACTAAAACCAACTACAACTAGACAGATTATAGATATGCTACATAGATTATTAATGATTCTTTCCACGATCAAGCCTTGTGATTCTTATCCACAGCATTTGCTATTGGCTTTAAGATGGCTTTACTTTTTAAAATTAGCTATATGGGTTTTCAGGATTGTGAGTACAGAATGCTGAATAACACAGCCTCTTAGAATGAATGCATCATTACAATCCCAATACTGGACTAACACATCTTCTGCAAAGAAACAGGGTAGGGAACACTTCACATCCTCACCCGACCACAGAGACAGGCAGAAGCAAACACAAAAAACAAGCAAATTGTTTTTTCCCAATCCTTCTGAAAATAGCCATTCAGCTAGTCAAATGGTTTAGCTCTCAGGACAAGAGAAAGAAATATATTCTTCAACCCCTTATCATATCCCAGCAGTTAAATGAAAAGTGTATTTCCTTCTCATTCATATCAGACTGCTTGAACACTTTACCCACTCTCAGTTTGAAGATACCCAAGGACTGTCCTGCCCTTGCTAATACGAACTCCACACATCTCACATACCCAAAACACAAGTACCAACACCTCATGAGGCATTGAGGCACACACTGCATACACGAAACCAAATGTGAATTCAGCAAGAAATGGGAGAGATAACATTTGAAGAACACAAAAGTGCATTCCCACGACGTAAATATGTTGTGGGTGTCAGCTAATCAAAAAGGCAATCTGCTACTGTTGTGAGCACAAACAAGGTATTGAAACAATTTGTCCAGCCTATGGTTTACAAAACAGTAGCAAGCTGCAAATTGGCCCCAGCTATCTTTCCACACATTAAAAACAAAGTCATGGGCTTTGAAATCTACACAGGATGTGAGCCAGCCAGACCTAAAGTCGCAATCTAGCATCTACACAGGGATAGTAAGTCATCTTCAAGAACTTGTGAATGTTGCATTCCAACAAATTTCTTTTCAATTCAAACTTCTTCACATTAACTTAAAGAAAAATCTCTAAGGAACTTGACTGTTTTACATACCAGGGTCATATGATGGTGGAGGTGGTGGAGGGAGTTTTCCACCGTCTTTAAGATTAAGTCCTTTGGCTGCTCGTATAGTTGCTATAAACTCCTCATGCTTTCGTCTCCAGTTAGAAGGCTTTTTGGGTGGTTCTGGCTACAAGGTAAAAAAGAAAGCTTTGAAGTTTTTACTTGAAGCTAAGTATGCACCTTATTTTAGTACATAACATCATAGTTAAGATTTCTTCCAAATCTTAGTTGATCTAATTAACATGAACTGCCAGCAGAAATAAGCCTTATTAAAATGCATATACAGTATGTCTAAAATGCTCATATTGAGAGTAAATTATCACATACCCGTGGCTTAAGAGGTTTAACTGTGGGAATGTCAGTTCCTTCTGCTCTCTGTCGGCTGGAATCGAATGTCTTCCTTTTCTTGGCAGAAGTCTTTTGGCAAATGGGTCCATGCTTTTTCTGAAAGCAGAAGCAAAATAAAAGGAGAATACAGAACATAGTTTTGAAAACAGAACTGATTAACACATTATCTCCCTCTTTCTTGATAAAAAAACTGGCAAAAAAACCCCAGCGCTGGATGAATAAGCTCAGACTGTTTTCCCTCAAACATTTATGCCAGCCACTACCTTTAAAACAGAACTACAGGAATTCACTGATGTGTATAGACAGTCACAAGAACATGGGTGATAATGAAGAAAAGTTGAAGACATCTATATTTGCTCCTTGCATGTAAAAAAACTGATGATAGGTAGGCAGCTTTTGCACTGAGTGGCAAAACAAATCTGTGTCAAAACAAATAGGTGTCTGAAATTCATATTCACATTTAAGGACAGACCGATTTCTATTAACAATGGAGAAGAGAGTTTTGGAAATGGCAAACAAAACACTTCATTTACTAGCTGAGACTTAAAACTGCAGAAGACAAGGATTGATTCTGCAAACCTAGAAAAGATGCTTTTAGAGGCATGTATTTCAGAAAATGATGGGATCTTAAAATAAAACTAAACCCCTTCTAAGGAGCTTCAAAACTGAGACAACTGGAATTAGTAATTACTTGGAGGGGGGAAAAACCAAAACCCCAACCAAAACAAAGCCCCTAGGTCTATTTTATTTAGCTGTGGTGAGCACTGCTTAACTTTCATATCAGCTTATCAAATCTAAAAGCCAAGAGGGCTCACACCACTCACCAGCGCTGCAGGAAAGAAAGTTCTTCCACAAATCTTACATGGCAACAGATCTCCAGTTTGCACTGTAACCTCACCTTAAAAAAACCAACACACTTCTTTAAGAAAATTCGATTAAATTAATGACAAAACATTATTTCAAAAAATGCTAACCTCATATACACTTAGTCATAATAACAGTTGTTACTGTAAAAGTATACATCCTTTGGCTTATGCAGAGGCTATGCAGATGAGAAAGGCAAAACATATACCAAAGTCCTTAGGTACTTCTGGAAGCTGTCAGGCCCAGCAACACGTCACCAGCAATTCTGATTATTTATAATACATAACTCCACTCCCTTAAAAGGATGCATATAAATATGGAAATAAAAAATCCCTTGTAAGTCCCAATGACAGCTCAAATACACACCAAGAATAAAGCTGTTTAGTGGGTATTTCTGTGTCTTTGGAAAATATCAAATTTAGTATCAAATATAGAAAAGACACATTCCATTATTTATTTTGCTCTACCAAGATAAACTCTTCCACTTTCTTTTGTAAAGAAAACAGTCTTGATGCTATTTTTACTATATATTTTATTACTGATGGTTTACAGAAGTATTTCTGATGTTGCTATTCATGCATTGGTAACAAAAATGTAAATAGCACATTTGACATACAGCAGATCCACAGAACCAGACAAAAGACCAACAAGTCCAAGTATCAAGGCC
>VYZP01004908.1:818-27612 GCA_013400635.1 Hypocryptadius cinnamomeus | reverse complement strand
CCCTTCCTCCCTTCCTCCCTTCCTCCCTCCCCCCGCTACACAGCCAGTGTATTGTCAGTGGCAATGCCAACTCCAGGCCTTCGGGGCTGACTCCTCCCTTAGCTGAGGCCTAATGCTCTTTATCCCTGTGAAGTCAAGGGGCTCCATGGAGCTGGTCCCATTGTGTGTGTATTTCTCTGTAATCAGACTACTCACAGGCCTTAGTGCTGTGCTGTATGTATGGGACCCCTGACTCCAATGGGAGCCAAGGTCATCCAGCAGTGCACTGGATCACTGCCTTACAAAACTGCAGTGTGTGTTATGTATCTGCCTAAGGCCAAGGTTTTGAGGAACAGGGTGAAGTCAAGGAGACAAAAGTAGGTGCTTGGTGCACCTTCAGAAACCACCTTTCACTTCTCATTTAATGGAAGGTGTATGTGGATGTTTACAAATACAAAGTGAAAATTGCTCTAAAGCCAGAAGAAATCCTTGTCTCTGAGGCCTTTGTGTTGTAAACCTCAAGCCAAAAACCAAGTAGTTATACTCTCTCCATTAGGATGACTCACCGTGTAATATGAGAAGTAAAATCAGGTCTGAGTCCCTGTCTCCACATCCTGAAACTCCCCATCATGCAGATCCCCCCTTCCACCCATGAATCTAGAAGATATAAAAACTCCACTGTTATTTTAGAACATTAATTGCTCTGTATTTGTTAGATATTGGGATTGTCACTGCTTTTTAAGTGAGCAAGAGGGTATTTTAAAATCCATTTACTTAAAAATGTATTCCCAAACAATTTTCAATTTTCATCCTTTCTTGTTTGTTTGTTTGTCTGCTTCATTCTACCCTATTCATATTTTACTTCTGTGAATTCAAAATAAGAAATTAATTTATTAGAAAAATGACACTGTAAGGGCTGACATAACAGAAGACAGAAGAAGCACTGTTGAAAATGACTCAAAATAAATAATCAGTGCTGTGTCAGGGGACACTACCTTCAGTTCTGGCAAAGCATTTGCTATCCTGAAATGATTAATGTTACGCCAATTTAAAAACAAGCAGGAGTTTTGGCAGCAAGAATGCTTCTAAATGGTAAAACACTTAGTTTTCAGAACTCACAGGGCATGTCTATACTAGTGTATGAAATGAGTCAAACTGTCTGTTCTCTGGCCACGAGGGGAAGTGACAAGGCAAAGTCAGCATCCCTACAGCTAGGAAGCTCTCTTCGTGCTAATGGAATGGCTCCTCTGTCCTTCGCACCCAGGGCTGCTCTAGATCATACCCACACACATGCTGATAATCAAGTAATGTGCCAGGGAACATATTAATTATGAAATCAGGTCCAGGAGGTAGAAACACGACTTGGGTCCTTCCCTCAGCTCATGGGAACTTCACAGCCTCTTATTCTCACCCAGTTAAATAAAGCCAGTGACCCTTTGCAACACAGGCATTTCTGCAATTCTGAGGAAAAAGAGCTTTTGTTTCAAAGTATTTGCATTAAAACAAATTTAAACAAAAACAAACATGCAAACATGCAATTAAAGAAACAAAAAAAAACCCACAAAAAACTCACCCAACAAACAAAATCCCAAAAAAAACCTCTCAACAACCTTCAAGTAATTCTTGTTTTCTCTTTCCACATAGCTCTTTAGAAGGTGGGACTGTACTTTTTTATGGTAATAAGTTTTATTTAATAAAAGCTGCTAATGAACGTCAGTATCTTTTTTCCCACTAAGGACAAGAGCTAAAGCTCAGTGAAATCATTGGAAACACTCCTGAGGAACTTAACAGGAAATGGATCCAACCCTCTTGATCTTTTGCTTCCCCTGCGGCGTTTTTATGTTGGTTCTCCTTTCTCTTTTTCACTGTCATCCAATTACCATCTCCATTAACATAAATCAAATACTAACATATGATCAGTACATTCAAGTAAATACGGAAGAATATACTCACACGCTAACAAGTGTGAATTCAGAGAAATTAAATATGTTGATTTGTAAAAGTTACTTTGATGACACCTCAGTAACTTTTTATTTAGAAGAGTCTTTGCTTTTGGAGAATGCACTGAAACATTTCTTGCATGCTTAGAATTTCTTTGGTCTATGTGGAACCCATTATTGTAGTACACATACAGGAATTCTGGGGGGTCTCTAATACAGTACCAGTATTATCCTGTAGATCTTCAGTGGAGGAAAAAAAAATGGCACTCTGTGGAAGAGCTTTGGACTGGGCAAGTGCTACAGCAATACACTGTTTATTTGCACAAATACAATTTCTTTTATTACACTCCAGGAGGGAAAAGAGAAAGAGAGGAAGCAAAAAAATATCTTTGTTTTAAGTTCATTGGTCTCAAGCATTGGTTGGTGCAAAGGAAAATGAATTCCTTTTCCCTCTTTTGTTGAACAGCACAGAGGGAAATTACCTAGGAATGTGAATCATTTCTGTACTGCTTTTGCTGAAATAAGAGTGCTACTGCAGGGGAGCCTGGACCAAATAGAGCTATGTGGACTATTCAAAGCAAAATTTAAAACACAGGACACACACCATCGCAGCTCCTGGGACTGTAGAGGAATTGCAATGCTCTCTGCTAACCCTGATACATCCACCACTGCTTTATCAGCACTCAGATTGTTTTCAGCATTTCTGCATGCCAGGGAGAGCTTCAGTATATTGTGCTGTGAAGTGCTTGCGTCTGCGGTGATCCTAACTGGTTCAGATTGCATGCTCAGAAGAAACCATCTGGATTTCATGTGCTTAGATATTTTATGGGTTGGTATTGACAGAAGACATCAAGTATTGACCTGGCAGGCAGGTGCCAAAGAGACTTCCAGAGTGCTTCCCAACTCCTGGGCATCTCTGCATATCCTAGCCAGATCCAGACTCCTTGCTCATCAGCCCTCCTGATGCCCCTCAACACTGATCACAGATTAAAAAAGAGCAGCAAAGTCTTCCTAGGTTCCCAGAAAGAAAATGTCTTTCCCCTCGATGAAGTAATACCAGATTATGAAAGTAGTTTAGTGTCAGGGTTGCTAACAACAGGGCCACTTGCAGGGGAAGGGGATCCAGGAGGCTGGGTGGTGGCAGGGCAGGCACGGGGCAGTGTCCTGCCCAGCATGGTCACAGTGCGGGGTGCCTGAGCCAGGCCAGCAAAGTGGGAACATGGACAGACAGACACTGTGAGCTGGCCCTCAGAACAGGCAGACAGCCCCCTGGATAGGGAGTGATGCCTGATTCTCAGGGCCCTGAGAATCAGCTTAGGTTGGTAAAACAGCATAGAGGGAGATCTACCTACAGGTATACAATCATACATGTCACTGATAAGCACATAGCAAACCACAGTGAAAATTTCCCATTGGATAATTTCTTTAGCATTTTTATCTTTTCTGTTACTCAGTCTTCTGCAAGTTTCAGACTCATTGTGCATTGTTTACTGCTTTGTCCAGATAAATGTGACTTTGATTTTGACACACCAGGTATATGTGCATAAGGACAAGGTAGGTCTTAGTAAAACCAGATCTTTTTTGGCTTCATTTTCCCAACTTCAACATGAATTCTCTTGCTCTGGGACACTTTTCCATCTCCGGCTTTCTTTCATCATAATCAATCTCATTATCAAGTTATTTTCCCTGATAACATCACGGATTTAAACTAATTCAGGTTTTCTGCCACCACTACTTCTATTACTAAGACTTTTGTAGAACATCTTTTTTTCCAATTTTGATATCACATTTAGGTCAAAATTGTCCCTTACCTTTAATGGGCATTCTTTTACTTTTATTTGCTTTTATCATATCTTTATACAAATAGACCAAAAGTACCCTTGGTTTTTTATTTCATTACATTAAAATTTTTTATAAGGTTTGGTCACAAAACAGGCTTTCTCTTCCTACAGCACTGCTATTAACTCTATTCCTCTCTTCACCTGCTCCATTAGGAGTTTAACTTGTTGAGTTTTTATGACTGGAATTCTAAACTCCATACCAGATAATGTCTCAACAGTGCAACTTATAATTAATACTTAATGCTTTCGTTTTGCAAAAGCCTTGCTGGATACACCTGAGAATTGTATTTCCATTTTTTACTGCTACATGCACCTAGGTGGTGCATAATAATTCTTTGACTGACTAATACCCCTAAGTCTTCCTGTTTCAACCAGTGGGCCTTGTGATTGAAGAAATTCTCATTGCTCCCTATGTTCATTACCTCGCATTTCAAACTAATTAAATCACATACCTTGTCCCAGTTCTAAAGCCTATCCATTTCTTCCCATGTGATATTCTGATCATCTTCCATATTGTAAATGTCTGCTACATTTGTATTTCTTGAAAGAATATTAACACTTTCCTGTATCTTGTATTCAAGATATTGCTGATATTTTCCATAACATTGGGTCCAATTCTGATTCTTGAGGAATTACAGCCAACAGTTTATTTTTATTTTAGAATAATTTTTGTAGTTCACACACTATGATCTTGTGCTAATCTACCTTTTATTACCAATATGCAATTATTTTCCATGCATACTGAGTCCAAGTATATTATGTGCTAAAACAATCGCTTTAGACAAGCTCAGTTATTAAAGTTCTGTTAGACACAATCCACTTGCTAATTCAAAGGCCATTCTATCTTTTTCATTCATCTCCATATATTTAAATATAATACAAAAGGTGTCCTTAATTTTCATATACAACTAATGTAAGATTAGCAGGTTTTATTGGGCCATTTCTAATACCTTTCTCAGACAGACCAAGTATGGCTCAGCTCTAGCTGTATCTTTACCACAAGTTAGAGTCACTGCTTCCAGCTTCTTCTGGAATTCGTCTGCTGTTCTCTCTCCTGAGACCATGCCTGAAGAGTTCAGTTGTCTCATCAGGATACATTGAGCACCGAGGCATCCCCTGAAGGCAGCCCCAGCAGTGCCAGGCTTTCTAAGGGGGAGCCATGTGTGAGCAGGTGTTGCTGGTTCAGTCAGGGATCAGGATTTCCAAAGAGGCTCAGAAGCCCTTATTGCTCTAGACCGAATCTCCTAGGAAACAGCAAACTGAAGCTGTATTACCTTTTCCCTGAAGCCTGCCAATCTCCAGTCTTACAAAAAGGCACAAACAGGCAGGAATAAAACTATAGACACTTGCGTGGACCACCCTGCCTGGAGAGATGCTGGAAGCACTGTGCGGGGTGACCCCAGCTAGACATTCATCCTATAGATGTTGGGTTTGCCTCTGGAGGGGGTGATCTAGCTCTGTGTTGTCAGTACAGGAAGGAGAGATATAAGCAGAGTGGAGAACAACTGATGAAAGGCAGATCCTGAGACCAAAGCTCTGTAGGAGGTAACACAGCCTTGTGGAAAAGGTGTGCACCGAGTGGAGACTGCAAACTCCAAAGATGACTATTGTATTTGCAGGGAAAAGAAATTCTATTGAAGCTTTTTGCTGCAGTGTTTGGATAAAACCCATCTTTTTCAAAGCAGTTATTGAAAATATTGGACTATTTATTAATGAATATTTCAGTTCAGGGATGTCATCTTATCATGGATGATAGAATGAAATAAAACACAAAAAGATTTAATCATACTTTTGTAGATTACATCAAATCCAAAACATAATTTACATATACCATAAAAACTAGATAGAATTTATATGATTTTATGAACAGGAAATGCCATTTCTAAATATTTTTTAAAAACACTTGCCTTGCTGATAAACAGCAATGCAATTGTCACAGACACATACTGTTTCTCTCTGCACATGAATAATAACAACAGGGCCAAACAAGAATTTTCTCACTCTTTCATTTTCCTCGTGTTCACCCAAAACTTCTGGATTTGTTCCAATTGCACCTGGGGTCATTAGTGTTCCATAATCCAAAGACTCCTGGTGCCACATTCACTTGGCTCCTGAGTGAGGTGTATCCACTGTGCCAGGTGAACATTTATAAACTGGGGCAAGTAGGATGTTAAATAAAATGGAGGGCACGTGCAGAGAACGATAAAAAAGCATCCATTTTGCATAGTCTCTGCCAGAAAATCTTAAAGGCTAAAGCCTTCTTGCCGCAAACAGCTTGGCATTTACATAGCTTAACTGTCAGAGTGTGTCTCTAACCATGCAAGGATATAGCCCAGTCCATAAAATTATCCATGTGCACAACAGCTGATGGGTTTTGAACAGCAGAGGTAAATGACTTATAAACAGATCTCACAGATGGCAAAACTGTTCAAAGAAGGTTCTTTTTCTCCACTGGTGTGAAGTTGACTCTGAGGTACATAACTGCTGAAGCTTGAGAGAGGGTCAGAGAGCAGGTAGGAAAAAAAAAAGAGGTGGTAGGCATTTTTGCCTTGCAGCCTGGAGCCCTGCTGGTGGCATAGAGCACACCATCCAGCCAGAGTTTATGCAGTAGGTGTAGGCTCCCAAACTGAAAATATACAGAATTTGGAGGTGTTCAGAGTTGGAATAGTGGCTTTCACAACAAGGTGGTCCATATTCTGCATTTAATTTCAGGAGCCGAATGCAACTTTCAGAGTGAGTTCTGCTGAAGAAAGGCCATTATGAGATCCTACAAAATAAGAAAAAAAATCAATATTGTTCAGAATATTGAGGGAGAACAGGAAGGAGAGAGAGAGAGAGAAAGAGTACATAGGCATAGGTAGTATATCCTGCTAGAGAATAAGGAATGGCTGTTCTTAGTTTTACAACACAGTACCACAAAAATTTTCCTGAAAATATGGTTACCACAAAGAAAAATAATATGAAGATGCACTGAGATTTACAAATGCTTTTTTACCTGATTAGATTTACTATGAATTCCCCAAGGCTTCTCTCTGCTTTCAGGTCTCTTTACTTTCAACGATAAACCAATTGCATTGATAATTTAACAATCCACACTATTTCCTTTTCAGAAGAAGCAATGTCATATATAGCAAATTGAGGCTTCATGACACTTGAAAATTATTAATAAATAAAATCAGGTTTAGAAATCAGAGAAAGCAATGCCCATGAACTCCCCTCGTTACCATAAAACTTTATGTTAAAAAATGAAAAATAAATTGCAATGTGCAACACTGGAAATATTTCTGCACTTTCACTTCAAGTCACAAAATATATATTTCCTCATTTATCCCCACTATCTTAACAAACAAAAGCTCAGTAATATGGGGAGAGCATTCATGCATGAGCTTGCAAACACAGCACGAAATAGGAAGATTTGCAATGTTCCAGGCAAGTATTTTGTCAGCTTCTTCAGTTTGCATGTTGTTTAGAGTGTTAGGTATTTATATTCTGTGTTAATAGGTTCTACATTGAAAGAAAAAAAAAACACTAAGAAACTATCTAGCTAACTTTGTGGTAGATGATAGATAGATAGATAGATAGATGGGGGTTTATTGAGGTTTTCAAATACTTTTTTATTTTTGAGGCCTTTGCTGACCATTCAGCTACAAGTAGAACTTATCAGCTTTCCCTATTTCAAGTATGTGTTATGATATAGACTTTTAAAGTTGATAACTTGTAGATATTTTAAAGACAGATTATAGCTCTAGGCCCTGGCACAACAGTCAACAGTTAAGAGTACTGAATATGACTTCTAGAATAATTTTGGATTGAAATTATTCAAGGGGAGAAACTGGAATTTTTTTAAGTCTAGAAATTCTTTTTTCTGCAAATGTTGGCAATAACCAAGTATCCATGAGAAAAATATTTAAAATAACCAGAGATCTCAATGCTATTTTTTTTCATACATCTCTAAATATACCTAAATTTTATTTTGTTTATGGACTAAATCTTAAACACTGGTTACTGAGCACTAATAACTAACCTATAGTAATTATCCTATAAAAACAAGACCCCTTCTTGTTGTTGCAATTACAAAAATGCAACAGCCTGTTATGAATAGGTGCTGCTCTACATCGACAATTTTGGACTGTGTCTTTGTTCAAAAATGATGGCTATTTCTGTCAGCAGGACATCTGCTAACAAGAGTAGCCACCCTACTCTCAAATCTAACAGGCGAGCCTCTTGCATTTTTATGCTATTCTTAGAGTGAGATAGCTAAATGAGGCCACCCCCTGGCCATGGTTCACCTTTTGATAAAAAATATCAGTGATTTTAGTGCTTGACTTATATTTTACTGAGACATAACTAAGATAGGACAATCTATGCCTTTGGTCAGTCTGCTTAAGGCAACCATTAGGGTGGCATACATAGTAACCACAGTGTCCTAAGGACACAAACAAAGCCATTTTTGTATGGACTGATATATTTTATTACTAACTAACACACTTCGGAAAAAAAAAACCAAACCCCCAAGCAAGACAGAGACTCATGAGCCTGAAATGATCTAAAGACTATTGTGCCTGGGAAGCTGCCTGTTTTCTTCATCTGATAAAAGATATTTTCTCTTCCTAATATCTTTGCATTACCTAGAAAGAGTCCTTTTAGTTCAGGAGTCTTCCCAATCTTTCCAATAGCTAGAAAGTTGTACCAGGTTTCATTTCCACCAAGTGTTCTACCCCATCTTTTGTCTAATACACACTGCATCTTTCTGCCAGCCTAGGCAAGATGTTTTTGTATCTCTTGTGGAAATTGCTCATATCCAAAAACACGGATCTAACATCCTTCTTGTGATATAAGCTTATGCTGAGCAACGTCTCCACACTTCCCAAAATTACATGTGCCTGTATCATTATGTATTCTTTGATCATGTTGAAAGGATGAATCCATTGTGCTTGTTTATTAGCCCCAACAACTGTGTTCCGTACATGGGTGGAAACATTCCCTTCAGCACGTTAATTACAAATTCACACTAGGGGTTCCTTTGTGTTCTGAGAGAATACAGTTCTTTGATTACACAAGACCTAAGTGGCATTTCAGAATATCAGCATTAATAACTCATTCCTACAGATCTACCAGGTAGAATTAAAATTAGGAAGAAGGGTTATAACTTGTCAAACTATGTTTCTAATTAATGGAGCTGTGTAACAACAACTACTTGCTCCTTCACAGATTGCACTGTTTTCCTAAATACTGTTGTTCTGATGTGACATGATGAAAATCTGCAGTTTTGAAAATCTACCATTATGAATGTATAGGTGAACATAAGCAAATATATTAAAAATATATAAAATCTGCTAAAATAGGGTTTATTGGACAAAAATTTTGAATATCTTTCTGCAGAATGTTTATAGACACAAATTGTTTCAGATTATTTAACTGGTATAATTTAGCAGAAATAATACTCTTCTTACATGGAATTAATAATAATTTCCCTAAAAGCTTTTGTTAAAAAAAAAATTGTTATTCTTATGGTGAAGTAAAATATTCTCATGGAGGCAGAACAGGGAGCTGAATCTTTCTGTGCTCCAGTAGTACAGTTGTGTTTTGCTTGGAAGCTATTAAAAAAAACACTCCCTTTCATTGTTTTTTACCCTGATTTAGTAGTGAAAGTGGGTAATTTAAACCCTCAATGGATGGGATTTATCCCTTGTAAATTAGGCATCTAAACGCCGATTGTCCAAGTACAGTCTAATTCTTGCTTTCCTTGGAGTTAATGGCATACAGTAAACACCTCCCAGGAAGTAGTCAGCCTCAGACAGAAATCTAGACCAGACAAATTCCTCTTTACAGATGTTTGTTTCTTTCTATTAACTACAAAAAGACCTTTGGGTGATGAGCTCAGGTTTTAACTTTCCACCTTCAATATGCATGGCAAACATTCCTTCACAAATCCACATAATTACTATCAAATCACTATTTACAACATGACTCCCTGGTGAAACCTGCAGGGCTTACAGACAATGGACAAGCTGTTAGCAAGCTGAGACTTCTTCTGCGATAATTTGTTTATTTTGTGGTTATCTTATCCACCCTTTTCTCCCTGGTGGGTGTTTTACACACCTATGTGTATCTTACCGATCCAAAAGCAAATCCTGGCTCTGTGGAAAATGGCAGGGCCAGGATCTCTTATTATCCCTCAAATGTCATAAGATGTACAGAGCAGTTGGGTCTCAGTCCTTAAAATGGTTCACTAGCCTCTACATATTATTGCTCAAACCAAAAATCTACAAAGCACATATAAATAGACTGATCAAATAAAATAACTGTGACAGTAAGATCAGCTTGTTCTGCTTCTAGGGGGAAAAAAAAAAAAAAAGAAACAAAAAATCCACAAACCAACACAGAAATCATACAGTGTAAAATGATCCTTTCAATGGAAATTGAGTTTTTACGGTTTCTTATTAGAGACTTCCCTTGCAACTAATTATATTAAACTTCTACATTCTCTGCTTTTTCTCATCAGTAATCTCACAATCTCCAAATCTGTGAAAGTAAATGCTTAGTCAGTGTGTAAATTGAGGACAATTATCATTATGACCACACAGTAATACAAAAATAATTAGACCATTGCTAGCAGCAAAAATATAAATCAAATCAGTTTGTAATAGGAACATTAATAATTTGTTAAAGATACAATCTATTGCACATGAAGATGGGAAAGCAGCTGAGCTGAGCTGCAGAGCTGAAGACAGTCCTTGTTTTGAAATAAAGAGCACAGAGTTCAGTGTATGTGCATCAGTGATAATCTAGGGGTGATTGTGTTCAAGAGAATTTACAACCTATTCCAAATGCGTGAACTCAGTGGAACTGGGAAATCAAATGGCTGAATGGTATTTATTATGCTACCCTTATCTTTGCCAAGGTGGAAAGAAAGACTGGAACAGTTCACTTTGCCTCCAGGCATCCAGTAATGAGCCAACCAGTGGTGCATTAGGAAGTAGTGGGCAAGTGGCATTATCATCAGGTGCATTTTTAGAAGCAGAGTCAAGTAGCACTGGGAGCATTATAAGTAGTGCAGTCGAGTGCTAGAGCATTGGTTATTATAGCACGGAATGCACAATAGCTGGAAAGCTTTGGGAAATATAACAAGCAGAGTTAGGCCTGAAACATCCACTTTAAATACTGTCAAACTTTGAACAGCAGCAGCAGCTCTAAACTCAGACTTTCCCTTTGGCATCTAGGGATCAGTCTAACAGGCAAAACTTGAGTCTCAAATTTGAACTCTCTCAAATCCTAGAAAATCTTGGATGCATTTCTGATGACAAGTAACATGGTCCAGATTCTTTCAGACCACAATAGAGAGTACAGCTGAATGCCACAGAGAACATTTAAAAAAAGGAGCTATTTGGCATGGTAGGCATTAGTAGTCAGGGAGCCAAGGAAATACCAAATGTGTAATCTAAAAATTATGAAAGAATTACTTAATTACTAAAGTCTTTTCAGATAACAATGCTCAAAAAACCCCTCTTCTCAATATCAGGGATAAAAGTAAATTTTAGGCAAAGGGGTCTGTAGGATAAGACTATCAATGGGAGGAGGCTCTGCTGCATCACAGTAACTCTGTATTATCAGGCTGTCAAGATCAGTTCTGAGGGAAATGTATGCCAGGTGGATGTTACAGTACAAGGACTACTTCCCAGTCCATGTTTTTCTGCTGCTTTTGCCCAGAATCTTCCCTTCCCCATATGTTCTCCTCCGGGGACCAATTGACCTAAAATACACAGTGGGTCTGCTCCAGCATTTCACTGGCAAGGCATAAATTTTGTGAATCAGGAAAGGGTAAAGAGCTGTATCCAACATCAATCTATCTTCCTCTTCAGAGTGGTTATGAGAGGTGCTAGGATGAGGGGATAAACACATGGTAAGGTGGCATACAGCAAAGCTGGTCTAATGATCACAGAATAGAGCAAAATAGGAAATAATGTGATATCATGGATGTTGTTACAATATTGATGTATATTTAGAGCAGGTAGCTACCTCACAGAGAATCAGAGAATCATTAAAGTTGGAAGAAACCTCCAAGATCATTGCATCCAACCTTTAACCTGACACCGTCAAGTCCACCATTAAACCATGTCTCTAAGTGCCACATCTACGCATCACATCACCCTCCAGGGATGGTGACTCATCCAAATTGCATCAGCTTGAACAGCACATATTTGGACTCAGGGTATTTGTGCACTGGGAGTGTACCATCAATATAAGTGACAGCTGATTAATATGAGATCTGGACTCTGGTCTTCCAGCTCTATACAACCAGTGAGATCATAGTAATGCTGGAAATTGTTGATATGTTCTGAATGGGAGACACAGAAAGTCTCCATGTCTTTTGCTGTTCTCATTTCTAAATCCACACAAAGCTGTATACCTTCAGAATGTCTCTTGTTCTGCAGCCCTAACCTACCTAGGTCAGCTGGCAGTTTAAAGTCAGAGGGCAGGGTAAATGGAACATCTTTATAATGCTGCAGCCCTCCACAGGAAAGGCTGGAAAGACTGTGAGGAGTTCTCCTCACCCTCTGAGGTGAGACGACAGTGAGCAGCAGGAGGGTTAACCAGGAGTAAGGTCTCAGGAAATACTGCTTAAGGGTACATGGGAACTGTTTTTCTCCATGTCCTCTGACAATTGCAGGTATCTTAGACAGAGTGCAGCTTATACCTGCATTAAACCCTGCAAACAGGAATGAAAACTGTGCACAGCAATAAATTCAGAGCAAGTAATTGAGAGTCCACTATTTATTAAGACTTTCCTCTGTGTTTGGTGACAAGGAACGGCTTTGGTGATGGCATCAATCATGATAGGCGATGAAAATGTGGCTGGAATCTTCAGTTGGCCTCATAGAGAGATTTGTTTTATCTGATGCACAAAAGCATATGCTAGCAGCAATATCTGTGCTCACAGAGCATGGGAATATTTCTCTGCAGATAGCCAAGAGGTGACTCCCACAAAAGAAAACCAAAGACGATGAAAACCTAGACACTGAAATCTTAGCCATTTAAGTGGGAACTGGAGACTGAAATCTGAAAATGCCAGCAAATTGGTGCAATTATGTTAGATCAAATCAGAAAAGCAGCTCATAACACATTAATAGAATTACTGTAATTGCTTCAGGAATACAAGGAGTCCAAAGGACATTTTCTTTTTCCTAACACAATAATATTTGAAATCTGCCAAAAATAATTTCTTTTTTAAAGAAAAAGAAAACCGTCACTGTTGCAGCAATTACTGCATTTCCCATTTTTCCTTATGTTGTGTTACTTTCAGCTAAAAAAAAAGGTAGAGAAAAACAAGCATGTCATTGGCGATTGTCTTGCTATTAATGAAAATTTATGTATTAGTATGTATTACATTACACACAAACAGCTCTTTTGCTGTCTGTGCTCTCATTCAAATAAAATTTATAAGAAGAGAATTCATAAGAAAGTTGCAGTTTAGTATAATGCTCTTCTTCTCTTTTACTTTAGTACTGGCTTATATAAACACATTTGCTCTTGAAAGAGGATTTCTGCAAGGCTGCTTCAGGGAGGGACTGGTGCTTTTGCAGTGCTTGGACTGATACTAAAATTCAGACTGTTTGGATCTGTAACTGGTAACAAATTGAGCTGGTCCAGCAACAAATGTAGAAATAATGCCAAGATAACTTACATTTTTCTCACTTGGAACTGTCATTTATGGGGTATGCTTCTTCTTCAGGTGTCGGTCAAAACTGATAATGTGCTGCAGCTCTTGTAAAAGAGGTACACAGAAGCAGTGTCTGTGCAGATTCATGTCTGAGCTTGGTGGGTGCATCTCCTCACATATCTTACATTAATTTATATGAGATATTTTCTCTCCTGGAATTCTGGGTGTTGTTCCCATTATTCAGCTGTTTTCCACATTTGTGCTGTCTAACTACATGTTTCTGCTGACAGCAACCGATTGGGACTAGTCCTTTGCTATTCAGAAAGGAAATCTTTCTCCTCTGAGTTTTAAAGGATGTCACTCTTTCTCCTTACAGTACCTTTAACTGTCGGCAGAGTTTTACCCCTATTTATGGTGTGTTTTGACTGATGGGTTTGGTGATGGGAATCCCCTTGTTAAAATAGAGGCGATAACTGGCTTTCAGCCATGTTCTTTCTCTGTTACTTGTGTCCCTTTTCTTTACATAGATATCTGTGTTCATGAAATATAAAAGGATTTAATTTTTACTCTTTTTGTTTTTTTGGTTGGTTGGTTGGTTGGTTGTTTTTCATGCTAGGTACAATATTGCCAAAAAAGAAAAAAAAAAAAAAAGGAATGGGTAGACAGATAATGATCACAGTCACAAAAGATATGTTTTCTCGAGAATGAAGTATAAAATATTCCACCTTAACAACGCTAAATGAGCTATTTCTCTCTGAGTGGTGCAGACAAACCTGCATATGTCGGGGCTCCTGCTATCCCTGATGAGAGTTTTAGTGTGCTGACGTCCTGTTTCTTTTATTGTCCTAGACTAAGCTTTATTCCCTCAGGAGCAGAGGAAGTGGAGAAGACACCACTCAAAGCAACAGCCAGAGAAAGGACTGTCAGTGCTTTGGGAAGTCTTGCCCAGGGGAAGGAATTACTCTCTGAATATTAGTCATGCAGATTAGCCCTTCTCAGGGGGAATTCTGTGGAGACTAGCTTACAGCACTCTAACAAATGTTTTCTGGTAGTTCCATCACTAAAAATAATGTTGCCCTTTCAACTTTGCAATGCACAGTTTGAAATTAAGAAGTTTCCATGTTTTGACCAGGGCTAAATAACATGAGAACTTTATGTACACCTCGGTATGTTAGTGTAAACAAACTTCTCCTGAATAAGGACACGTGACCTCAGTGAACATATACACAATTCCTTTGAGATTTTACACATCGTTTTTCATAGAAGTTTACCCAGTTTTTCCTTTCTGTTTAGCAATATTTTTGATATTTGTATCTTTTAATTCAAAAAGTCTACAATCAGATTTTATTTTATTTCTTGCTACTATCTGTGTAATAAAGAAAAATGGTAAAGGATAGTTCTGGAGAAGAAGAGGAAACAGCAATACTTTCTGCATTTTTTAACAGTAATGTGTGAATAGTAGAGAATATCTAAATGTCTTTATATATGGCTTTGATTTTCACAGATTTCCAAAACAGAAATGACACTACATTCTCAGAACATAAACCAATTCATAAACTTCAATTATACCCTTAAATCTCAACATCTTGAGGACTTGAGAGGTGTAATGGCTTTGGGGAAAATTTTATGTTAGTGAAATATAAATATTTACACTTATTTTAATAAATTTCTAATCCAAACCCCATTATAACCTGAGTCACTTCATTAACTTCAGTGAGATTTGAGGATCAGGCCATTGGAGCAAAAGAGTGAATAAACAGACTTTGACATTTTTCCTTAAGTGCAGGGTATGTGAGTTTTTTGCAGGGTCTTCCACTGTAAACGCCCTTTTGTGAAACCCTGAGGTGTAAATTCAGGGACTAACATCTTCAACGCTTTGTTTGATCTGCAGTGCCATGCCATGCTTTAAGAAGAGGCAGTTTCTAAAGTGCACTTGCAGCTGACTCAGACAGGCCTTTATAGTATTGATTGCAAGTAATGTTTGCTTTATGTACTGTTCAGTACGGTAATCCTAGATATATTGAAAGTGGGATCAGGGATCAGCATAAAATGATGTGACAATGTTTAGAAAAAGGATATACCCCCTACCAGATCTTTGTAATTACAATACAGGGAAGTTTGATGAGGCCATTACTGTATTAATTCAATCTCTATAAATGTTACTGTTAAAAGGATCAAGAAGATCATAATTTTTAACAGGAAAGACTTACATTTGGATCACAAGAAGCTTTTCAGTATAGCTCCTCAAGATTTCTCATTGATTTGTTTAGACATGTCTCGAGTAGTTCAGAACTATTCCACTGTTTCATATATTATGAGGTCCATAGTATTAATTATGTATGTAATTTCATTAGAAGAAATGTTCTTTTGCAGCTACATGCAGTATGCTACATTTATTCACACTATAAGAGATGCCACTTTTAAATCTACCAACATATATAACTACCATAACTGAATACTGCACTGTGAGAACCTTAAACTCCAGCATAAATCTGCACTTTTTCCATCAAAGCCTGGTCTCTTTCATACTGACAATATTCCTAATTCATCTGTCTGTACTCAAGTTTTAGATAGCATAAATTACTAGCTGTCAATATATGGTGGAATTCTTTTATTTCCCTCCAAGATTACACTCAGAGCAAGGACTTGGTGTTAAGAAAAGATCCCAATAAGTCAGAAAAGGTGAATTCTCAAGAGGCAGAGGATCAACAATAAGTTGTATATAAAAGTTATGCCTATACTCCCCAGCAGAGCTGGAGCAGAAATCTCCCAGTTCCTTCATCCAGTGTGTGCAGCTGGGTCCCTACACAAAAATTTGGTACCTGATCCATGCACGGAGTGGGACAGTTGCAGCTTCCCTTGCTGTGAACCTGCCAGTGGAGAAAGCAATAATAGATGGCAGCTCTCTGTTAGAGCTATTAAATGAGCTAATACAGCTGGAAAATGCACAGTGGTATGTATAACATTTACAGAGCTGGTTTTAGTGTAAGATTACTCAACTGTTCTAGGATTTATAGCTGTTGAACTACAAATATTCCCCACTGTGGACAGAGTTGTGTCAATATACCAATTCATTTGGGAGGTTTTAAAATCATTAGGGAAGGTTTGCAAATGATATACCCTCAAGATTCACTGTGTTTTACCACTCTGATTTACAACTTGAGATGCTTTTGCATGGGATAATCCAAATGCTGCACAAAGCTCAATCACTTGAAACTAACTAACCTGTTAATTCCTGAGTGATCTATATCTAACCCCTTTGCACTCCCCAGGATGGTTTATCTTCAGGATCAAGAAATACAGGCTGAAATCCTATAGTCATAGAAACAAAATACTACTGTGGCTGCTAAACAAAAATAAAAAGAAAGGGTGCCTTAATTGCAAAGCTGTAAGTTGTGCTGTGAAACCATGGACCTATACACAGTAAAATGCACCTACTTTTAGTGGTATCCTTACAAGTAAAATTTCAACATTCAGGTGAGAGGATGAAATGCATATTTTCTGAGTTCAATTACATGGAAATGATTGATTGTCATATAGGTCAAAATTTGGTTTTATTTCTGTTTAGCCTCAGTCATTTTTAAACCCATCTTCCTGTTAAAAAACCTTTGTGCGACTGATTTTCCTGTGCAAATTCCAAAACCTGTTTAAAATTCAGGTTATGACTGCATACATTTTGTTTAAGTAGGTCTTATTGTTTACAATTTCATAATTTGGGAGGGAGTGCAAAGCAACTACAACAGGTTAAAAATGGTATTTTATGAAGGGGGGTCTTTTCTCTGCCAGTAGCTCTGGCCTATATTCTTGCTTCCAATATTCTCGCTTCCACAGTGATGGAAGTTTTGGTGTGGTTTTCAGCTTCTGATGCCATTCATTCTCTATCTGAACATATCTGTGCTATTCCTGCCAGGGAATGCCTGTTGGACACCTGCTGTGTTGTCATAAGTGTCCATGGCTGAGTAGGAAAAATTTAGTACATACTCTACATGAAACAATCACTGCATTAAAAAAAAATAAAAATCCCTGAAATATATATGTTAAACCTAAATTAATTATGTTTCTGTTCCATGGGATCTTGTCACATTTAGCAGCCCAGTAACACAGTGTCAGCAGTGGATTGAACTCACTTCAAGGAACTCACTTCAAGGAACTCATACCCTGGAAATGGGAGGTTTCTGTAGGGTGTATGTGCACGTGTGCCAGGCATAGTCCTTGGGCTCCAATCATCCACATATTTGATACCTGCAGGGGTGTTGGAATTGTGTCAGCAGCTGCACTGTAGATGCACACAAGCTCTGAGCTCATCTTTTCCCCCAAGTCTCTGAGGAAGAAGGAGAAAAAGTTGGATTTCGGGTTCCTGTTATGCTACCTGTACCTGAAAGACCTAACCCACCTGCAATACAGGCTTCAGAATCAGAAAATACAGGATGAAACGCTGTACTGATGGAACTAAGCACTGGGAATGTTATACCCTATTTCTTCTTTTGGGAAAGACAGCTATACACACACTGGCTGTTCAATCTGGCAGTAAGCCCCAGGCCCTCAGGGAAGACAACCAGTTTATCGGTACCTCAATCACCACTCCAATTTGCCATGCAGAGACTCTCTCAGAGCTGCTGCCTGACAGCTCCTTCATGGTGGTTCTGTGCAGGATCCTGCCAGGGGCACCGTAACTGCTACAGGAGACCAGAGCTTTGCCTTGATCATTCCTTTCTTCCAAACTACCCACTGTATTGTGATAAGGCAGCACAGAGATGCAGTGGTGTCCAGAATATCCCCGTATTTGAGGAGAAAGGAGATTCCTTGCATCCAAACCCCCTGCAGTTGAGGAGAAAGGTGATTCCTTGCATCCCCTGCAAGACGTGCTTCACAGGGGACCTATGACCCCACTCACAGGCAGCAGTCCCCTAACACATCAGGGAATCTGGTCTCTCCTACCAGTTCACTTGCCAAGTTCCTTTCTATGCTTTGAAATTATATTTTTTGTTTAAATGAGTAATGAAACAAGTGTATTTGCCATCCTCTCCTCTCTTCAAATGCTTGTTGCTTTGGAAAATGTATTTTATCATAAGCTACAGGGTATAATTTGGTGGGATCCCCCATGCTAATCTATTGGCAATGTACCACTGAAGTGTACTTAAAATTAGGCTTCACTATGAAAAGCCATGTGTTGATTAAACACTGCCAGCACACTTGCCACTGCCTTGAACGTAAACAAAGCAAATCTCTGCCCCTGGTTACAGAAAGGGCGTTCCAGAATCAATCCCTGTACAACTGGTGTTACTTTGGTGCAATCTGCAGTATGCCAAAGAAGGTGTGTGCTGTGCACGACAAACTGGGGGAGAGGGGTGGTGCCCTACTTTTCTCGCCCAGAAACTTATCAAACCCTACAATATCTCTAATGAAGAGGCACAGGGAGCTGCAGGCAGAGCAGGCAGTGATTGAACGCTGCATCCCCAGTCACACGCATAGACCAAATGTAACACACTGGGACAGTGGTGAGAGATCACACAGACACCTTCTCCCTGCATCCCATCTCCTAACACTGCCACTTACAGGAACCTTTTATTTCTCTACATCGAGCAATTTCCACCTAGGTTTGCGAGTGGGAGTCGTGAACGTAGCCCATCTCCGTACCTGAATGGGTCTTCTTGCTTCCATCACCCTTTTTCACGCTGGCCATTTCTCCTGCTTGTCTTTACACGACTCTCCGCCCTGGCTGCAGCAGCCCCGAGCCAAGCCCCGGTCTCGGCCCATGCCCATCTCAGTCCCACTCCCCATGCCCACCCCCACCCCCATCCCGATCCTGATGCCCATTCCCGGCCCCGGCGCGGCTCGGGGCGAACTGCGGGCGGGCTGTGCCACCTTGTGGCTGTTAAGGGGAAAAAAACCCCAACCCACTGCTCGCGTTACAAATTAAAATCTCCTCTCTCATAAATATCAACTTGTTAAACTCTGACTTCAGTTTTAAAAGGCAGAAAATTAAAATGTATACCTCTGTCTCAAAAATTTCGGTAATTAGACATAATCCACAGGTGTTATTTTAATGATGCCAGCTCTTCAGACACACGGGCTGAGCAAATGCAGTGTGTTGTTAACTAATTATGTTGTCTTAATTTGCCAATTTAAAAAACTTAAATGTCCTGAACAAATAAAATCATTATCTCGGATTTCTTCACCGTACCTGCTGCCTCGCACCATCTGATGCCTGGCACTCTGGGTTTGGCTGCACGGAGCAGCATTTGGAGGGTTCTGGGAGTCTCCGGCAGCCCTCCGGCACCAGACAGCGACTGGGCTTGCAAACCGGGGATGCTCACACCATCCTCGCTAACAATATCTGATAGTGGCTTTAAAAGCCAGCTTGTCTCCCTCTATTACCTTTCCAGCCCGTATCTTAATTGACCAGGGAGAAAGCGACGCTCAGGCAGCGTCTCCTACTGCACGGAGCTGAGCTGATTCCCCCGCCCTCCCTGCTCTAGACAGCAGGCAGGCAGGGGTGACATCTTCTCTTCCAAGGAAACATTTTGCATCTCTCAGTGCCACCGTGGCCAATGACAAATTTCCATCTAACTTTCTCCTCTCAAAAATGTAAAGTAAGAAAACAAAATCTATGCATCATTTAAAGATGCCCCAGGATAGCTTTGAATTATGCAATCCACAGTTATGTGAGCTGCTGTTTAAGGGATTCTTTGGCTCTTTTGTGACACTGATCAATCCCCTCTTGGTTTTATTTAAAAGACCCAGTCACTGAAGCATTCAAACCACATTATTCACATCTCTCATTCACATGCCTGGAAAATAATGCAAATAAACACATAAGGAAGAATGAAATATATGCTAACTAGCTACACTTTTCACAGGTTGGCCCCTCTGTAGAAATCATTCAGAGAGGAAATAATGGGAGGATTAAAACCAGCTTTCAGTCTATTTTAATCCAGGTTCAGGTCATTGCCCTTGTCATTCAGAGGGTTTGTTCCTAAGGTGCAATCAAATTGCACAGGTTGAGGCTGTTGTGCAGAAAGGTCTGTTGCACTGTGAAAGGCATTCCCTTGGCTTGTGTCTGAGCACTCCACAGGCTGTTCTAAATTACCCTGGCCTTTAACATCACAAGGTGCCCAGAAAAGAGATCAAGCACCTGTTTAACAGGGCATATCAGCCACCACACCATTCCTCTCTCATATCTCTGCTTACCAGTGGCCAGCAGCAGGACCCAGGAGTGGTGTGGAATGCCAGGACCAACTCTGTGTGATAAAGGTGTGCCCGGCCCTCTGGGGGCTAATTATCTGGGTACAGTTTAAAGTGATCACCAGAGAATCTGCTCCCAACAAGGCTGTGTGTCAAGGACTGACAGTTCAAGCAATTTTCAAACATCCACAGCTGGGGTACTTATACTTGTGGATTTCAGAGCCATATTAAATTACCCGCCTTGGAAATTCTGGTGCTGAATACAGACTTGGGTTATTGATTTTGGAGGACTCCAAACACAAATTCTACAGCCCAGCTTCAGTTAGCCTCCTCCCCTGGGAGCAGACATGGAAAATGATGCTGTCAACCCACTGCCCACCCTTTCCAGAAGCTGATTTAGCCCTTTGTCTCTCTCCTCTCCCAGCAGCAATCTGACTTTTCCACAGCTCATCCTGCAAGGTTATTTACCACTGTTGGAAGGACAGCCGGGAAAAATTCCTAAGAGGGGGACTATGTCCTAAAATCCAGATTCAGACCCCATCCAGCAAATTTTAGCCATCCTGAAAAGACAAATGCCCTCTCACAAACATAACCAAGGCAAATATATGACAATGTACCCTAGAGGATAGCATCCTGGGCTGGTATTCTGTGGCCCTGGACTGCAGCCTTGTTTTGCCTCTGGCTTACTTTGTATGCATTTTCTCCACCTTGCAGTCAATTTTACAGTAGCTTCTAGCTCAGGCACTTAGGCATTTGAACTGCCAAATGAGGTTTTGAAAGGTGTGCTCACATTTGCATATATTTTCCAAGAACATGTCTTTATTTATGCCTCTCTCTAGTAGTAAATTTTAATCCTGCTAACAGCAGGAATAAATGTAGTGGGCAGAATAAAGTAGACTCTATGAGCCTAACTTTTTTTTCTTATTCTCTTCAGACAATATATAGCCTTTCAAACTTGCCTTTAAAAGGACAAAAAACCTCTACATTGAAAAAGGCTTGCTTTTTTTTTTTTTTTTTGCTAAGCCATAGACAAACTTATGTCCCTCTGTAGAAAGGGAAAAGGAGATTGAAACAGCCTTAAGACAACTGAAGCATCTTTTATTTCCTATACTATTTAACGATGGTTGCTATTACTTTCAGAATCTAGTATTTTGCAGGTAATAAAAAGAGTGAAAAATCAATCAAAACAACAGAGCTCATTCCTAGAGGAGAAAAAAATCTTCAATATATAACTGACTGCCAGAAAGCAAGTGTTAAAATATCCTGCATCAGGTACAAGTGCTGCAATAAGGAATGGAGACAAAACACAGAACTATAAAAGAGACAGCTCACATTTTAATTGAAGAATTGAACAGCGGCTGACAAGGCTCTGTGCTCTGTTTCCGTGGACGCTTTCAAAAGGCCGAGCCGCAATGCATAACGCCCAATTCAGGCTGCAATGCTCCTGAGAGGGTTCAGGGACACAAACTGCTTTTATTATTGTTAGTTAGGCATCAGCAATCCACTGAAACTGAAAATCAGACTTTCCCCACTAGGCACGCTTGGGAAGCTGACACAGAGATCTTACTAGAAAAGGTACAGAAAGGAAAAATAAGCAGGAGGCTTTACAGAGTCTTAGTGAGAAATTATTGTCATTGCTTCTCAAAGAAAACGAGGCCGTCTTTAAAGCCTCAATTCTAATGCCATTAAAGTCAGTGGAAGTTTTAGAGATACTTGAATAGCAGAGGGATTTTTTTCCCTTCTTCAGTTTTCCTTGCAGATCCAATTAATACAAAAAGAAATTGACTGGTTCACCTATTGTTCAGGTCTCGCTTGCCTTGCTGTATGTAAAGCATGCTCCTAAGGTCTGCAGAGCCATATAGCATTTATCACACTTGTGAGCACTCCATAAATAAGTAGTATGAACTGTAATGAGAATACTAATGAAATGTGTAGCTTTGTGATAGAAAAAATCTCCTTTCTTGAGTTGTATTTTTAAGGAAAATTAAAGGGATGATTTGTAGCACCTGATGTCACAAAGCCTCCCAAGCTAATATACTGGTTGCCAAGTCACAATATTATGGAAACATTGATATTTTCTATGTGACACAGTCTTGTTATTTGAGAGGTATTCCACTGCCAATTAAAGATCCAACAGCTGCCACTGGCTAGGCAAAATTTCATTTAAAAAGAAAAGAAAAGAGAGAAAATATGTGAAAAGGAGAAATGTAGCACACAGGCAGAGAGACTTTCAACATGCTTCACAGGAGCATAGAGGGGATCCAGCAGGGCACATGCTGCTGACAGAGGAGGCTAACAGAGGGGGGGAAGGCAGAGGGCTAAAAGAGCTGCTGATCCCAAATGCTACCTTCAAACTGAAAACAGGAATTGCCATGTGGCATATCTAGTAAATGAGGCTCAGAGGATTAGAATATCACCTCTGAGGCGCTACAAAGAATTGTTCTGGATGGAATTAACATCAGTACTTCTGAGTCCTCTTGGTGCTCAGCTGTATGTCCTTGTCATGTAGCAAAGAAAAGGGTTAAATGAAATCATAGAAGCAAGTGACTTCAGCAGATGTCTGACCTACTGCAGAGATTGCTGTGGAGATCTGCCATGGGAAACTGTATCAGGGCACACAGATGAAGCTAATTGCTCCATGAGGGACAGAAGCCAGGAAATACACACACAATAAAAAAAAAAATTTAAAAAATTTACGTTTTTGTATTCTAAATTTGGACAGACCCAAGGACCAGAGTCCCTGGGAAAAAGGAAAGGGAGTCTGTAGAAAATCATTTTGCCTTGCATTTGTTTGAACTCTGATTTCAAGCAGCTTTTTGCGTCTCTTTGAATTTAGACTGCATTAACAAGCACTCTGACTAACATTTAGGCAGGTAGCCAGTAGGGATCCTGACATATTTAATGTCCCTTGTTCTTTATGTATTTTTCACTTTTTAAACATAAGCCTGTGAAACCAGTCATGTAAGTATTTTGTGTAATAAGACCTGTAAGGTCTTATTATCTCTGCCTTCCATTGCAGAGCCTCTTTATTTCGTAGTGATGCTGTGGTTTTGGATTATATCATAGTGGAAAAATTTTTGGAGCAGAGACACCTTTGCTATGTGTTGCTAGGCTCCTCAGCACAGTGGATCTCTAATTCCACTGTTATCTCTATTTTTGTATTTTTGGGACAGCTTTCAGCATACACGTGTTGACAGGTGCTGCTCTTGTCTTCCACCCTGTTGAGTCATAACTGTAAAATAGATATTCAGCTCTAAAGCAGCTGGATGCTGATGGGAACCCATGTTTTCACAAAATGTTTTTGGAGCACGGGTTTAAATTATGAGTTTAATAAAGTATAATGGCATGGAACTTCTGTTAGTTAAACAACACAGCAGAGGAATTAAACTTATCCTTCTCAATCAGCCCTACAGCAGCAGAAAGCATTTTATATTCCAGTTTTAAACAACCTACAGAAATTATCAGGAGATTCTAATAGATTTGGTCAGGAAAAGCTTTGGCAGTTGATAAAAAAGTTATCAAAGCCAAACTAAACTGATTTAATATTATTACAGTTCTTCTTCTAAAACATATGCTGTTTAACAACTTTTGATGCCAAATTTTACAAAAACAAGCCACTTTTATTTTCATGAAAACGTGAAAAATTTCATTGCCACATTTTTCTGTGAAAATTTTCACTTTGATAGAAAAGCAGCTTTTGGTTCAATGAAAGTTGTGAATGCCTCAAAACAGATGTTTGCTGATAAATTAAACACTATAACTGAATAACCCTTCTGTAAAGCTCTGATATAATAATTAAAATAAGTAAAATCCTATTATAAACCCTTCCTATGTGAAAAATCCTTCCTTTAGCACAATCTATATTTTTCTTTAAAAATTTACCACTAAAGAGGGTGGGTGAGATAAAGCAGCTTTCACTGTCATTGTTTTCCATTATCTCCCTTTAAGATTGAATGAGAATGTTCCTTTCATGCCAGTGCAGAAGTTTCCTGTCACCAGTCTCTTGATCATCTCCATACAGTCAGTTCAGTGACTTCAACACCAATTTTGTGGTTGCTTCATTTCTGGGAATACCTCCAATCAATAAAGCTTCTAGGACTGTGGCTGCAAGAAACAAAGAAATTACAAGAAAATTATCAGTAAATAATAAAAACGAAACCTGGACTTAATGCAGGTAGAATATCATCTTCTGAATACATCTATAAGCTACAGTTAAGAAAAAGATGTTTCTCATAATGCAAAGGATAGTAAGAAACTATTTAAATGTCCAAGTTCTCTACTGGAACTATGTGCATATGGGATTACAGTTGTGTAAAATTATTCACTGGTGTAAATTTTATTCAGGTTGAAGCTTCATATTATTCTTGATCATGTCTCATTCTTTCTTTCATTTAGAAATCTCTTTTTGAGACTCATTTCAATGATCAATCATTTTATTATAAAAATTAAAGTATTTGCTGTAACATTAATTAATTTTTCCCTGCTGTAATTATTAGAACTGAGCAAATAATTCACAATGAATAATTCATCTGCTGAATGTAAGCTCATTTTCTGCTTGCTGAATATCCAGTAGCAAATCTACTTTCCAGTTTATTTGTTAATCAAAACCATCTGATCATTTTGTTAAATATTTTTTTCCATGGATTGAACCTGAACAGTTCCCTGTAAGCCTTTGATATACAAAGCTTGTGAGCTTGTTACCTGATCTGCATTGGTACATCATAGTTAGTTTGGTGAAGCATGTGACTTTATTTAATTTTCTCCTTTTGGTGAGTATTGCACTGTGGGCATGAGTACAACTGTATGTGAATTTAAGTATTGTTTTCCTACCAGTAGAACTCTATTCAAATCTCCTTGGGGGAAAGACTCCTAAAGGAAATGTGAATATGTGAATCTATCAAATGCTGAGCCAGTATTTCCAACAATTTACTTACAGCTTGCACTCAGTTTTAAGCAACTATTATGTTATTGAAAAAAAAAAAATCAGTAGTATCAAATTCTGGGGCTGTAGTTTCTGACCTTCAGCTAAAATGTAAATTGTTTCCACACCATGGTGGATATTAGGGAGCATTTTTTGTGTCTGAGAAGTCCTTGCTTGTCATAATGAAAGAAATTGTACAGATAATGAATAGTGAATAGATGATGAATAGAATCTCTAAAAATCTCTAAAAATCTCTAAAAATTTATTGCCGAAATTGGAGAAACTGGGTAAAATTTTGCCAGAAGTGAGAACACAAGGAAAAACGGTGAGAGGTGACTTCTACTTAAAGCAATCTATTCCTGATGGAAAGCCAGTAGGTACTTTCAAATATTCTTATTTTTCAGTTATGGTTTTAAACTGATACTCCTTACCTGAATGATGAACCTGATTAATATTGTCTGTGCAGTAGTGCAAGCCCATCTCCTGTGTACCTGTAGGGCATGAAAAATATCATCCTTCCAACAAATGCACCATCCTCAGCAACCCCTGTTGCCCAGAATATCTGGGTGGCTGATGTGTGAGGAGACAAATTTCTTTTCCTCTCTTCTCTGCATCTTTGCTCTCTGCACCTTTGCTTTGATGAGTTTTGTTGTTTTTTCTTTTCTTGAAAGACACATTAAAAAATTCTGTCTGTGCTCACAGAATTCAGAGACACCATGTGAAATAGTCCAAAGGCCATTTTCTTCACTGTTGCATAACCAGAAAGGAGCAGATCATTATGACATTAATTCAAGAAAATATTCTACCAAGCAGAGTTTTCTTCATAAGAAAATGCGGAAGATATTGGGCTAATGGGCAATGTGCAGCAGAGTTCTGCCTACTTGATTCCACAAGAAAAACTGTTGTTATGCTTGTTAACTGGATTAATGAGTTTTTCTTCATTGGCATAGAGTCCTGGAAAGGCAAGAATTAAAAAAGAAGCTGAAATTAACATTACCATTGCTTTAATGCAATTGAAACAATTGCATTCTTATTCTCCCAATAACCTCTGAATATTAGCTTTAATAAAGTAAGATTCCAAAATTTTAAATAATGTTGTATTACATTCTCAGTTTAATAAAATAGCTTGGCATATAACAGTACAGAAACAAGGGAGAGAATATAGCACCAGCAGGGTTTCTTGTTCATTAAAGAATTGACTTTTTAAACTCTCAAGCAGATAAATTTGCAGCTTCTCAGCAATAAAGCAAAATGGTACATTTTGTGC
>VYZP01004902.1:0-22396 GCA_013400635.1 Hypocryptadius cinnamomeus | reverse complement strand
TGTGATGTTCCTGCCTGCCTTTTCACTGCCTTTGGAAAAGACTGATATTCTTCTCTGATACTTTTCTAACCACTGCCTCAGCTGTTGTTAAAACTAAGAAACTCATATTCATGTGTTGGCATTCCAAAGAGAGTATAATTATTATTTTTTCCTATCGTGTGTGAGCAACTTGAATATAAGAACTATTACATTTTAATATAATCTTGATATTGCCACTGATATCAAGCTTATAGTCTTCATCCCTTGTCACATCATCCTGTATTCTACTTAGAATACTTAGCTTAATTTGCAGGTGTGATTTTAGTGGGTTTTTTGAGAATGAACTGCTCTGTCACCTGAATACAAGGGTGACACGTTCCTGGAAACTGTGTGTTTTGTACCAGTTACCAAGAATGTGTTGCTCTAAAATTTTTGTACTGTTCTGATAATTGCACATTGATTCCCTGGAAGTCCATGCTTTACATGTGACAATAAGATTTTAGCTGTTACAATAATTCCTATTTGATGTTGTAAAGCCCAGGGAAAATAAACCTTAATTTGACTGGCCTTTGTATTATATTCTGTGGAAGGGATCTCACCTAAATATCTGAAATTAATTAGACACTGAAATGAATTAACATAAGCTGGTTTTCTGGGTTTTCCTTCTCATCAATATGAGGAGAAATGCACCTCCAGAAGTAGATTCGGACACCTGAATCTACATCTGTGGGAAGAATTCATCACACTTGCTGAACATGTTCTCCTTATGTAAAACAAACTGTACATTTTCTTATCTGAACAAGATCTACATTATCCTTTCATTTAGGCATCTGTTTTTGTTTTAATCTTTAACAGTGTCACCTCAGAGAGGGAGGGAGATGAGTTTGCACCACTATAAACCAATGATTAAGACTTTCTCCAAAATCTGATTTATTCATCTGCAGTAGTGCATGTCCCAACAGATTGCCTGCTCAATCCCTTCTCTGCACTGAATGGCAGATCCAGCCCAACATTATGTATCAGCATACTTTACCTACTGACAAAAGGTAAAGGTTCTTTAAAAGATCTTCTATAAGTTTAAATCCATATAAGCATATTTTCCATCCTTTTTGTACATTTTCTAGGGGCATACATATTGTACTCCGGTGTCTAGCTTCACCTCTTTCCTGAAAGTCCCTCATGCATTTTTGTTCAATGTGGGCTGGTGTCTATCCCCAGGAAGTAGTTCCCTGTCTGCATTAACCTCCTCTATACTGTGTACAGAAGGCTCTGGATGTGCACAGTGATCCCACGTGTACAAGGCCTCCCCAGCAGCAGCCTGTGCTGAAGTCTTGTTTGCAGGACTGTCTGGACTCTGGCACCACTGCAATGCTCCTGTGGTTGTGCATGGAGATATGAACAGGGCAGCCTTGTGCATTAAAGGCTGATTCATGAGCCCTGCAGTTTGCACCACGGTCTAGGAATACACTGTGTGGAAAAGATCAACCAAGGCCACACAGGGACACAAATGAACAGAATCCAGAGCCCTGAGGCAGTAACGCTAAACTCAGAATCCGAGAAAGTCATCAGCAGAAAGCAAAACCCAGAGGAAGGAATTCATTATGAACAGCGGAGAGGCCCATGGGTTGCTGATATGTTATCTTTGCCAGCCAACCTGGCTCACCAGCATGCTGAGTCTGTCTAAAGGCTGCTGATACGCTCAACTTGTCTTGAGCATACGATCAGTCCCTCCAAAAGCGTTCTCAGACAGCGTGAGAAAAGCGTGACCTGACTCACGCAGAGCACAGCTACTCCCAGGAAACTTGAGTTCTCCAAAATCTTACTCTAGCTGGGAGCACTGCTATTGTCTCAGAGCTGAGGGGTGCCAGGACAGCCTGGAGCAATCTAGTGAGGAGTTAATTAAAAGAAAACAAGTTACAGTTCATCTCATTTGCTGAAGAAGGTGGTTGACTCTTTGTTGCACTGGGCCGCCAGTGATTTGCTGTGCTGGGATGCAAGCCCATCCTCTTCAATCATTCCCCAGCAGAACAAAATTACCAGTGTCAGGAAAACTCATTTGGTGGCATTAATCAGAAGGGATTAAAAAGGAACAATTTCTGAACTGCCCTGCAAGAATAGCTGTGGGACATCAAAGAGGGCCTATGATCCACAAAACCAGAAGTCTGTCCTCTGCTTTGAAATATTGTAGTGAGCCAAACATTTATTGGAATGACATGCTAACTGCATTGTGTATAAAAGCACTTCCGTGTTTGATAACTTGTATACTATCTCCTCTGTTGTAATAATCAGAGAAATAATTATTTGGTGCATTCAGGCGCTGCTGTTGGAGGAGTTTAATGATCCATTAAAAATCTTAGACTGCTTCTTGATTTTAAGTGTTCAGTAATGATGGGTAATGGACGACCACAGCGGCTATTCAATCCATTAGGAATAAATGCCTTGCTGTATATATTATAGCTGCATGCAGTTACTTTAAACAAGATTGTTTCCCTGGCTACTTTGGAAAGTATTTTTCCTCTTCTAAGGAAAGAAGAAGCATATATGTGTAGAATTGTGGTATTTCATAATCCAATAATTTTCTTGCCTTAAAAATCAGTTTCAGATTTTTTTATTTGAATTTGCTACATAGCAACATATTTGACAGGAGTAAAAACATTTTCTTCCAAATCCAGAAATCTGGATTGTCTGTGGAACTTGGAAAAAGTACAAAATGTCTCACGCTGTTTTTTTACTTGAAGAAGAATGTATGTACAAGCTGCATATACAGTAGATAAATATGACATGATTTTCAGCTGAAAACTGACAAATATGTGTCTTTTCAGATTATTTTTTACTTTATGTAACCTTCCACATCTACTATAGTCATGCATATGTCATTGCTGAGTGGAAACCACTAATTTGTACTTGAGAGACCAAGAGAAACCCTAGACCCCCAGCATCTCACTGTGGTCATTACCATATTGTCATCAAAACAGTCTCTTGTAGAAGTTCTTGGGGCTGTAGTATACAGTTGTGTGAAAAGATCAGCTTGATGTTCAGTACTGATGGAAGAACCAACCAACCAACCAACCAACCAACCAAATAAACCCCACAAATAAAATGTTAATAATTGCTAGGAATGGAGAAAATAACAAAAAATTGTGATGCCATTGTATTAAAAAATTACGTGCCTCCCATGTCAAACCATGACAACTGTGTAGAAGTCTTCTCTTCCCAGCTCAAAAATACACAATGTCCTTGGAAATGATCCAGAGGCAAGTCACAAGAATGTTCAAAATTATGCAGTGGCTTCCATGCAAGGAGCAAATAAGTTAGGATTCTTCAGTCCACAAAAACCCCAAGCAAATGAAGGGAAAATACAACAGAAATCTATAAACTAATAAATTCTAGGTTTTACTAGCATTTAATATGATAAATTAATCTAATATTAGATAGGTTTAGAATAAAGGGGGTGATGGGGTGGTCACCCAATATAAGTTTAACCTGTGTAGTAGTTTTGTCATAGGATGTTCCAGATATTTCAAGTTTCCAAAAAATAATTCAAATATTCAAGAGAAGTCCATGAAGAGCTATTACATACAAGACACCACTTCTGTCTGATGAAGCCCCTGAAGGCTGGAAAGTGTTCCAATGAATTACCACCATGTGTTTGCTGGAGTTTTTGCAAATTTTGCTAAACATTCACTTTTAGTGAGAGCTAGTTCTTGAACTAAATAAAACTTCTTGTCCCAGTACAGCAATTCTTCCCTAACCTGAATTAACTTGCAGTCTAAAAGCACTGAAGCCTCAGTGTGGAGCACACATGGGGAAGGAGTGAATGGGACAGCACAGCTAGGTGGCCATGGCATGAGACTTGAAGTGCTGTCCCAGGCAATCTGTTGGGAAGGTTGGAGCATCATCAGGTCTTCTGGCAAAATCACAGTCATGTAAAAGGCAGATTTTCACAAGGAGAATCAGATACTTATGCCAATATGGCTAAGACCGTGTAAGGTCTTCTTTCATTTATGTGAATGGCAGAAACTGACATAGCTTTTGATTACTGAATTACTATTTTAATTTCTCTAATAAATAATGTTCACTTTAGAATTCATTGGAAAAACTGCTTACTTGTTTTGCCATGACTCCTTCAATTGCAGTATTGCATACAAAGACAGAATTTGACTCATATATTCTGATTTGGGAGGAAGCGTGAAATCTCTGTGGCACTCAAGAAACACAAGAGATGAGTTTTCAGTTTTTTACTCCAGAGGTACATACCTGCAGTGTCAGAGCAGCAGCTCTGTGATGATGTCTCACAAGGTTCAGGACAATACTGGAAAGATGTTTGTGAACTCAACAAGATTTCATGGTTTGTTTGCTTTTATTGTCTCCACCCACGTAGGATCTGCACATAGTGTGAAGGAATATATCATGTGGGAGGCAAGGAAAAGGATTGTAAACAACCCTACACAGGGTGATTAAAAAGTTGTTTTCCTTTGAGGCAGGCCTGAACTTCCAGCTGCACAAGCTTTGGAGACCAATTCAAGCACCAGCTTTCAAAAATACCAAACTACACATCTCTACTACTGGTTATTGCATTTAGGAATAGTCTCTATGTAGTCCTTGTCGGAGTCCCTGAAGACTTTCATTCACATTGGAACATTTTAGTACATCAGAAGTTTTAACTTATGGCATGATTTTGTCACATTAACTCACCCTGATCTGCGCCCTTCCCTGTGAGTAGGGACTTGAGCAAGGTGGGTGGCAGACACTGACCCCGAGATTTTTAATCACACTGACCTAACTTCAGCGCTAGAAGATTCACACCTTCATGTGAAGCAATGGACCATTTCCTATCAACTGGGCTGTGCTGCATCACTAAACCTAAAAAATATTTCCATAGTGCCAAACAGGGTGGATGAGTCAGATAATTTCTGGAATTGTTTCTCTGGAAAATTGTTCAGTACTTAGAGATTCCTTTGTCTGAGGTATCCCATGAGCATATGTTATCCCTTTCAAATCACTGCTGAAAATCAGCCTGTAATATCAAGATGAACAATAACTCTGTAACTGACACTTTACAAACTGTATCTTTTTTCAACATCTTTGCATCAGAATACAGAATCAGTGATCCCATGTCTGCTTGTAGGAATGGCAGGAATAAAACAGTAGATGCGCTCCCAGCTTCATCTGGACCAGATTTTATATCTAATCAGGTCCTATTTAGTTGCAAGCTATCACTTGATTACTGAAACCCATTTTACTGTGATGCAGCAGCTCATTTTGTACAGAAAAAGAATTGCTTCAGTTTCCAGGGCATTCAGTCTGATCCTTCATTTGAACATTCATGAATAGTTCAAGGAAAAAAAGATCAGTCTGTTTTTGTGGGACTGAAGTCTCCATTTTATCCTCAAAAAAAAAAAAAAAGCCATTTTAATGGATATATTTTATTTTATTTCCCCTGTTCTGAGTCTGAATCATCCAAGGAAGGGATGAGTCAGTGAGCCAAAATGATTTTGAAGAGAAAACTACCTCTTGAAAAGGATGACTTGTAACCCTCCCCACAGAGGTGTATGGAAGACAGGAATAGCACACACTGACTTTGGGCAGTGCTAACCCCAAAATGCACATTTACATTGCATTGGCTGCTGTGACTATAACTTGTGTAAGTGGCTCTGACTGCAAAAAAGAGTGACCTCCATTGCTGCTGTTCGGGCTGCTGCGCTAGCAAAGTGCTCAGCAGTAAGCTGCCCTCTGCTTAGGGTGGGCTTTGTAGCCAGTCCTGAGCTCTGAAACAGCACCAGTTACCTATGGGTAAGAGGATCCAAAGAACTCTGCCTTAGGTGTGTTCTTGCCAGCCCCGGTGAAGCAGGGCAGAGCTCTGTACTGAGCCTGTCTGAAAGGCCTTTGCTCCAACAACACAGGGCCAGGAGACACTGAGTGCTGAGCAGACAAATGCCCTTTGGAATTAATCCTTTTCTGATGCTGTTGCGTGCTGTGGGAACTGCATTCCTTCTCTATGTTCCATTTTTTGATCCCAGAGGAACTTGAGGCATTGTCCATTAAATAGGAAATTCTCTCACTTCAAGATAATTGTAAGTATAGCAGGCATACATGAAATTTTAGAAGGGACCATTCACCAAAATCTGAGGCATACTTCTGGCTGTGGAAGGATGTGCAAGACTCTCTGGAGATCTCTGGGTCAAGGAAAAAGTGGTTTATTTCTCTACTCTGCTGCAATGTTTGTGCATGTGCTGTGGAAATAATTTGGGCTGGAATTTGTGAAAGTACTTGGCTGCCTAAGGACACAGATTTAAGACTGCCATCCATGCAGTCTTGAAGAAAAAAGAAAGAAATTGGTAGAAAGAAATTGGCACAGGCAGCTGTGCTGGTGACAATGGGGAAAAGAGGCTGTAAGAGGCCAAAGGAGAGCTCTGCTAGCTTCTGTCTCACTCACATGTGTGTGTGCTCTACGTTCACCACGGATTGTGAAGATTCACCTGGATTACCACTCTTCTTCTACCACAGAGGGGTCCCAGGGAGGAGAGAAGGAACAGAGAAAGGTAGCATGGATACTTTCCAGAACAGTCTCCCAGATGTGCCAAAAGTTTCACAGTTGAGAGCCTGTCAGAAAGTTCAGTGCTTGTTGAAATGTCAGCCATCCCACTACAGCCTAAGGTTTGCAGGAACCTTTAATGCTTATATGTAAATAAACATATATACATTACATGTATATGTATATAAAAATAGATAAACCTTCATTATTTCAGAGGACTGCCCACAAAGTCTATGCTACATATTTTTCAGCATTTTTAGAAATACACAAAATACCCTTGCAGTATCTGCTAACCTGTGCCTGGGAAGCTGATTGAACAGGCATGTTCCAAGTACTGTTTATGAAAAGTGAGGACTTAACTGGGATGTTTTCTATGGACGAGTACAGCAAAAACATACTAAGGTCTATTACCAGTGCTGAAAGGATGAAGTGCAACTCAACAAAGGAGCTTGGTCAATGCATGAATTGGTGAATAAATGATTGGTGTAGCTGTAGTGCCTTTTAATAAATAAAGCACTTGAGTAGAAGAAAAATGACACTGAAAAACACTTAACCACAGCACTTTCAGAAGCACTGCATACCTCCTTCAGAAGTGATTTATCAGCTTCTTGATTTTGATATTTATCCTCATAAAAGAGCTGTAAACACTTTGGACTCTTTTGGAAAAATCCAAAAAAATGTTTCTGTATTTGCCATGTGCTAGCCCAGGTTTTTGCTGCATATTACTTATACCAGCTCCAACAAGCTGAGGTACTGAAGAGGGTATTTCTTGTTTACTGCCCTGGAAACAGAAACAGTGTTTTAAAATGCCCTGGCACTTGAGCATATGGCTCCTAATTTTAACCCACAAACAATCCACTTCATAACTGCTTGGATGACAAACTGTGAGGAAATGCAGCATGTGACAGCCTGGTTCATCTGCCTCAACAAGTGTTTTGTCCAGTTTTCTAAAAATGATGGCTCCAATGACAGGGAATAGGCATAAGAGCTTCCCACAGCTCTTGGGATACAGACAAGCAGAGCTGAGGAGCTCTGTGAGTTCACTTGCCTAGTGAGTGAGTTGTGATGTCTCCTCCAGCCTTGCTCAATGTCAGGGATTTCAGGGACCAGACTGATCTGCCACTAAGCAACCTGGATTCTTTGCATCAGAGCTCCTGTCTGGCATTTGAAAATCTTCCTGTCTGGGGCTTTAACTGAAGCAAATATGAAGCTTTTCAGGTTTTTTGCACAATGCATTTTTCATGAGAAAAATCTTAATAATATTCCTCTGCTATTGCAGGAAGGATTTCAGGCTTCAACCTGAATGCAGCTGAAGGGAGAAGCAGCAGGGACTCCTTTACTGGGGCAGAACACAATGATGCAGAACACGGGGAAAGGGTGCTGCTGTAGTTCCTTGTGTTGGAAAATGAACAAAATTGAGACAGTGTGTGTTTCTGCAAGTACAACTACACATCCATTCCTATCTAGGCTGGAAAGCAGCCCATTTCTTACTTTAGGGGGTTCAAAGTCCCACTTTAAAATGCAGAGATCCCCAATTTCTCTGTAACCTGAATTTTTAAGGAGAGATTTCAAAGGGGCACACTCACATTTCTCATTTCTCTTGTCAAATGAAATGTAAAAACAACAGCAAGATGTATACATTTTTTACTTAAATTATTCCTCTGATAGAAAGTATCAGCCATCATAGTCTAAAAAGTATAGTACAGGACATTTGGCTTGTTTTAATAATAAAAAATTAAGATTTCTTCAAATACTTGCAAATTAGAGGAATTTGCAGAGCCAATCTTAGAAAAAGACAAAGATTCTGTGATTTATCTTGCTGCCTAAAGATAATGCTATTTTCAGAAGTATCTGTATTAAACAAATCCAGAAAAATTATTGATGAGAAAAAAAATTGACAAATGTTTTCCCCTTACTGTTGAATTGTCTGTGGAATTATTATATTTATTCTCAATTTAAAATTTATTTACTTAGTGATTTCTGAAGATAACCTTTCTTCTGATGCTTTGTTACTCAGAAGAATTCATTGCATCAGTGGCTCCCAGACTTTTCTGAGTGAGCCTCCCACCTACAGTCTCATCTTCTTCCCTGCCCCCTCCATTCCCAGAAGCTCTGGAAGTCTGGGAGATGAAAGAAGGGGGAGGTTTGTACCATAAACCATCTGGCAGCAGTTCTCTTTGCTGTCTTGTGTCACTCTCTGCCCCTTTGCTATTACCTGAAGGGAGTCTGACAGCAGTGCTGGGGCCTCTGTGCTTCCCAGCCTCGGGTGCAGGGGGAGGCAGTGCATGGCTCCGGCTCCCTCCTTCGCCCTTCCTGAGTTCAGCTTTCACCCGGTGCTCCGTGCTGAGGATCCAGGGTGCCTGTGTATGGAGGGACCGAGGGAATAAGAGCTACATTCTGGTTTAGAGTGGTTTAGAGTACCTACCTCTCCTGCTGCTGCTGTAAGACTGCTGTTAACATGCCAGAGCTGAAATGTGGGGAGAACACAGCACATGAATGATTTTTGCCACAGGGGTTTATTTTATTCTTTTCCTGAGTTTCTGATCATAACTCTTAAAATCTGGTTTCCTATCAAGCATAGTCTGAAATGCGTTCTCTGCACGAATCCATTATATTTATCAATATAATTGTTTGCACTAATTCCATGGCTGCCTATGTAGCTATTTCTGGGATGTCGACATTTGAATTTATTTTGGTTTTGAGTGGTAGGGATGTAATTTCTTCTTTTTGAAAGTTAGGCACTCATTTTAAAATTAGTATAGTGCTTCCTTGTTTTTTGCCTTTGCCTGGCACATCTCCTTGGCTTATAAAGTTTTTATGGTTTGGGGACTGTCTCTTGCCTTCTGTCTGCTTACAAGTACCACTGGGTCAAATCTGAACAGGAATTTCTAAGGGCAACCATAGCACAAGTATTAGAGTAGTGGTCACAGCATTTGCTACAAGAGCTGTAGAAACAAAACATAAGAAGAAAACACAGTTCTAACCTGTTTATGTATAAATAAAAATTGCTGCACAGCTTTTTGCAGGGTTTGTGTAAACTGAACTCAGGTATTACATTTCAACTAGACTATGGAGTGAATCAGTTAATAGCTGGGGATGGTACTTAGACTGTATTAATGAATTATGCTGTTTGGTGGTTATATAGGAAAGGATTACCAACCTCATGAATTTTATCCAGTGTGATTGATTGCCTGACTGTTTAATGTGAAGTCCCTGATTAGTCAGCCTCCCAGATGGTTTTTCTCTCCTCTTACATTTCTATTTAGATATCCTTTATCTATTTCTTTTTTTATGATTTTTTCCACTTATATTTTCTTCAGCAAAGAATTCTTTCCTCCTCTGAACCCCTTTTAATTCATTCCAAAGTTGAAATGACAAATAAAAAAATGCTAGATTTGAAAACTCTGGTAAGCTGCAAGAGGACTGACAAAGCCAAAGTGCACAATGTCTTCCCCACACTGTGAGGCACTGGAAGATAACTACTAATAATCTACCATCTGTTTGTAAGATGCACATAGGTCATAGTTCTAAAAACTTTTATGGCATGATGTGAGTTTATTTGCCTGGGTAATTCCAGTGAAGTAAATGGAAATATATACAGCAGTAAAGTACCTCAGAGTAAACTTACACACAGGCTGTGTTAAGCAGGGAAAAGTCATGGGCTTACACACAAGGTCCCAGTTGTGCCAGCCTGTTAGGATGTTCCCCTGTGTGGGTCAGGGGCAGACAAGCCAGCACTTGCTCTGCACCCAGGCAGTGTGCATGGAGCCCATTGTGGGAAGGTAGGAAAACATAATGGCATGGATGTGGTCACAGCCTGCCACTTGATTTCATGGCAGGAGACCAAACTCTGCCACTTTGCTGTACTCAAAAAATATATCCTTAGAGACCACTGCTGTATAAAAGCAAGGTGCAAAACCCATGAGATCCATGAAGTTCTGTGTTCACAGATAGGTTAGGTGTTTGTGTCAGTTTTCATAACTCTGCCTGTCCTGAGTAGTTGAAATTATGCTCTACTTAGGTACATTTTTCAAATATGATTTTGTTTTTTTCTGAGCTTTCTGGAGCTTTTTGGAACTGTCCTGCCCTTTGTCCTCATTCCTTCCTGCACATGGGCTTTATGACACCCAGAAGCCTCAGCTAGTTCCCTGAGTGTGGCTTCCCCTGTTGATTGTCCAGCTCCAATATAGAGAGAAGTCAGACAACTTGGACAGTGTAAAAATTTCACATACATTTTGTGATGCAAGGTAGTTGGGCTGTAGGGTTTAGTTTAGCAGTGATGATTCTCACCCACTTCTCAGGACAGGAATGGAAATAACTGTTCTCTTTGCTGAAACTACTTATGAACTAATGTCTTTTTACATTTTTAGAATGGACTTTTTCTTGTTCTGTTCCACCTTTCCTGAAAATGTCATATAGAGTCATATTCATTAATGCTTTTCAATAAATACAAAAAAATATAATTAAATGTTCTTATTACAGGAATAAGTATACTTGTAGAGCCACAGGTCTTATTAATTACCTTCCTGAAACATGTCAAATCTGTACCAGTGTCACACGCTGAAAAAATACCATTAAGATTAGGGGGTTTATATAAAGTAAATGCAAAAAAAACCTGTAAGAAAGACACTTGCAGAAGTAGAGCCTAGAATTGCTCATCTGAGTTAACAAAGAAGAAAATTAGATTCTTGAGAGCAATGAAAGACCTGGCTCAATATTTTAGCATCTAATTTGCTTAGTGTTTGAAACACATTTATCTTCAATGCCAGTTATGTTTGTTGCCATACAGTCTCAAAAGCCAAATTGATACATGCTTTGGATTGAGCCTGTAGCCCCAAAGGAAGTGGAGTTATTTCCAGGTACTTTGGAACATCTCTAATAGCTGCTCTGGCTGCATAAAATCAGGAAGAGTCTAAACATTTTTTAATTACTTCTCTGCAGAAAGAGTGAGCCATGAGCCTTGTTTTAATCCTCTTCCTGGGTGAATGAGCCTATTGCTCTGTTAAATGGCCAATACAGGGAGAAATATTGTGAGCGGGTCATATATTCTCTCACAACAACTAATGTGATGAGCTGGAAAACAAGCTCTGACACTAAAAAAGATGCACTTTTGAAGAGATTTGGAATCCCAGCCCAATCCTAAGGTCTAAGGCAGTTTTAATGATGTTGGTTGCTTTTACTATTTAGTACTTTCGTACTGTTCATCACTATTTTATTTTAGTTATTCCTTTTCTCAGAGTAATATCAGATCACTTGGAGAAAGTGATGAAGGTTTGTTTGTAACACAGTGTGTTGATAGTAGCCTGTCAGCTTTACCATGGTACATTTCCACCTACACATGTAAAAATAGACACCAAAAGACAATAATAAATTAAAATTACAGAGACAACTTCTGAAGGAGCTAGAAAAACTTCATATCTCAGTGTTATTTCCTTTTGGTATCAACAGGCAGGCATACAGGAGTCTTCATAATAAAAAGGTTATGGGGCTATGGCTGCATGAATATTTCAGAAGGGAATTAAAATAAGGGAGAAATGGATACTATAATTGACAAGATATTTCTAGGAACTGGTAATACAGAAGAAGAGATGGCATGTATCATAGAATAAAAATAACAATTATTTTAAATAAATTATTTGGTACTAAGAAGAATGTCTTAACTATAATTTTGTTCTATTTTATAAAATTTTCAGTGCTTCCTACAGAAAAGGTAGAATTTGCATATCTCTTAGTCAGTCTTTGACATGACTGACATATTTCATATATGTTTTCCTTTTCTTTCATTCTTTCCCCTGATAATCAGTCAGTGTTGGCAAAAACACTGTCATTGCTATTCTTTTAATAGAATTGTCACGCAAAATACATTAGAGGACCTTTAACTTGTTTCAAGAAACTCCATATTGTTTGAAAGCTCAGAACTTTGGTTTTGTCCATTTTTTTTATTTGTAGAAGACAAGCTCTTTAATACCCAGAGTGTTAACACACACCCAGTTCACAAAGCATGAATTTACCCATACATATCATACACATCCCATGCAAGTTTTCTTTCATAGTTCAGACAGTCCTAAAGAACCAAGCACACAATTTTCAGACTGAAGAACTGTGTTAAATTACTCTATATTTAATCCAGAAGGCAAAAGTTCTTTTATAAGGTACTGAAAACAACATAGTGAAATGAGAGGGACATTTTCAAGAACAACATATGTTAATGTCTACCCCAGGAAAACACAATTCCAGATTACCAAATTTGAATGACACCCAATTTTCAAGATCTTAGTCCATCAAAGGATATCAATCACTCTCCCAAAGGCAGTCTTGTCTGAGGAGGTTCACAAGTTTTTGGAAGAAACACTCATTATTGATGGGATTGGATTCCTCATCAAGGCACTGTTTTTCTTCACTTAATTGCTAATGGGCACATATAAATCCCATTTGAACCCACTGAATCTTGGAAATACTGTGGAAAATAGTTTGGAGTGTCAAGACTACAAGATGACCTAGTGTTACCAATTCCTGGCTGACACAGTGTAAGTCAGTGAACAAACCAATTAATTTTTCTGTTATGCTTCCCCTAAAGAAAATGAAACTTGTATCCTGAAGGTCCACCTTCCTTACTTTCCAGAGCATTGCTGAACAGTATTTGCTGTAGGCCTCGTGGGTCTTGCTGCCCACACAACAGGAGAGGCAAGCACAGCGGATGGGCAGGATCCCTGGAGGAAAGCTGGCACAAGAGGACCCCACTGTGAAGGAGCTCCTCAGTCTGTCTCAAAACTAAACCTAGACAGTCAAGGATCATTCATAATAGAACTACAAAAATTTATTCCCTTTTCTATGACAAAGTTTAACTTTTCATACAATTGGTATGTTAGAATTGCACTCCTCATGAGTTTGAGAAGCAGGAGACAATCTGCATGTAAAATTCCCACAGGGAATTACCTGGATTGTAAAGGAATGCTAAGCAGTGCTGCAGACAAAATAATGTGTTTAATTTTGACTCAAGAGTTGGAAAAATATGTCCTCCATCACTACAAAAAGAATTCAAAGTTTGGTAAGATATCTTCTATCCACCTTGGACTGTTTCCTTATTAAATGTTGCAGATACTAGAAGTGGTCCACTGGCATTTTAATTACTGGTGTATACTGAGGCAGGTCAGGAAACACAGTATTCACAAAGACAATTGCTAAAAAGGTACATGGCCCACTTCAGCTTTTCACTATTTCTAGGGCTGGTGAGGAGATACTGGGAAACTGGTATCTTAGCAGGGCAGACAAATGTAGATAAACTCACAAGGTTTGTTTCCCAGCCTGTGAAAAGTGGATAAAATTTATATTTGCCGAAGTAAAATTGATAAACTCTGATCACCTTCACCTGCACAATTGCTTTTGGCAGGAACTCTTGAAAGTTTTAATGGAAAAGGGCTAGCATAGCTGCAGGATCAAGAGATGAATGTCTGTCTGCTCTTTCTGCAGATAACTGAAAACACGTGACCAAGATGATAGACTTGTATTGAGTATTGTTATCATAGCTTGCTTAAGTGGAAAAGTAAAATAATGGCCATTTACATACATTAGCTGTATGTTGTAGGGACACAAACTTCACATTTTGTGTTCCTACCTCTTTCAAGTTAATATTCCAAAAATGTGAGATAGTAACTTTCACCAGGAAGTGAACTTGCTTATAATCTTAGGATACACTTAGCATTTTTTTACCGAGTAAATTTCCACGGGAAAAAAAAAAACAAACAGGAAAATATTAAAAAATATGAGAAAATAATATTTTGGAAAGCAAAATACATGAAATAAAATTAGTTTTAATGTAGTTAGCTAATTTAATCTGTTTTAATGACTCATAAAATCAGAAGGGTTTCTTCAATTTAGAAAAAGGGATGAAAGGCCATCCGAGGACTTGCAGGTGATGATCCTTTCTCACATGCTACTATACTTGTGAGCAACTTCCTTGTAGTTACAGCTGGGGCACTAAAATATGATTATGGTACAGGTGAGAGTATCTTTCTGCATGTTATAGCAACAGTACAGGAAAATACAAATATGTCACTTCCACTCAAAAAGTGCCAGACTATCTGAACTCTGGGAGCATTGTTTGGAGCCTTGGTTTTCACTCATGTATGGTGAAGGCTTCATCCAGCAGCAAGCTATAGTTTAATCATTAATCACGTGCATTTTAATAATTCTAATCTTAAAAATTTGCATATCTGGATAGTAATCAACAATAGAAAAACATCAGGAGTGTAAATGGTGTTTTAAAATGTTTTGCGGATGAATATTCAGCAATTAAGCTGTGCTTCTTTATGCAGTCATATTTGGAGGGATGAGACAAACCCTATGAGGGCTGCCTGTTACTAATAGACACTCTGGTGGAGTATTTTGCTCTCAAAGCCCAGAACTTCTGGTTTTTTTCTAAGTGCTTTTATGCCATTAAAGTTCCTGCCCTTGACAGTTCTTGAGAGAACATAATCCAAGACACACCACACTTTCTGACAGTCTCTTTTAACAGGCATTCCAATGCATTTTTCATACTTCATCTTTCATGCAGCCTTAATCATCTTCTCTTGAAAGAGAAAGGATACTGCTCACCTACATAATTTCTAAGTTTACAGTTCTTTGTTTAATTCTCACTTTTTTAGACTGACAGTCAGTTTTTAAGGCGATAATTGAGTTCTAGTTATGTAAGCTTTGTGTTACTTTTTAGGAGGTTCGATTGGGGTTTTTTGGGAATTCTGCAGTTACACAACTTTTTGATATTTTTAGGATCTTTGGTTTCACTTTTGTGGGAATTTTGTAGGCTATCTGCCAGTTCTGCTTTGTAGTTAAAATGATATAGTAGTGTTACAAAAAGTACCCTAATTATGTGTTTGAAAACTACATGGTGTCAGTCGGTTCTGTTTGCAAAGTAAGTCAACATAAGATTCCATAAGGAATAAGACTCGAAAGTGATATCATAAAAATTGACGTGGTGTCAGCTGAGCTTTAGTTTATTGTTGTATTGGATGAGGCAGTACTCAGATGTGTAGCATTCGTGTGCCACACTGTTCTCACAGCACCACTACTATAAAAGAATTTAAATGTACAGATTCTATACAGTGTCGACTTTTTGGGCTTTGTGAAGTTGTCAGGAGAACTTTGAGCTACCAAAACCTGTCACTGTCAGATGAAAGAAATTGTCTCTTCCCGCCTTCCTGGCTGCTCATTGCTGCTCCAGGGCTGTCCAACCACTGAGCTAGCACAAGTTTCTTTGGCCTTACATTGGAGTGAACTGGTGAAACACTCCAGGTAAAATTATACTGTCCAAAAAGCTATTTGGGAACAGCTTTGGTGAGCTGGGTGAATTAAATTGAATAATCTTATTTGACTCAGCCTATTAAGTGCAGTAGAAAAAATAATTTCTACAGGAGCTCTTGCAACTCTGATAATTGAATCTTGACATTACAGAAGGGCTAATACAAAAGCACAGCCACTGGCCCCTCTTACAGCTCTGTGCAGCAGGGATGGGTGGGGGAGGGAACATGGGGAACCATCTCCTGACAACATGCCCCTGCAAACACTGTTCAAGGACAGAGACACAATGCTGATACCTGCAGATGGTACCAGTGTACTCCAAGAACAAGTGCTTGCCACACTGGTATGACAAGGGTAACTTCCCTCGCATTTATTCAAGTGCTGCACAGGGGAAAGAATGAACCAGGCTTTGGCTTTCCTCCCTTACAGTATAATCACTGGGAGTCCTGCAGCAATCCTGGGAGGTGTGGCGAGCCTGCTGCCCTCCACCCTGCAGGGGCACAGGAGGAGATGTGCCAGCAGGGCTGGTTCTGGCAGGGCAGGGACGGGACTTGTTTCACGCACGCTCCCTCAGACACATCTATTATGGTGGCCTAACGTATTCCTCCAGGGGTTTTGCCAAGACTAGTTTCTTCCTATAGAGCTGTGGTTCAGGGAATAGGCAATAAGTATAATTAAAACTGCTTCTACTTATTTCCTGAGAACTGAGCCTCTCTAGCTTCCAGCTGTGTTCCCCACTGGAAGATGTGCCAGCTGAAATTGCAAATGTCTTCCCTACAGCTGAAAAGGTAGAAGAAATCATTGTGTCTCAGTACTGTCTTTCTGCTCCTTAGGAACCTGAGAACTTTTCAGGGCTGCCAGACTACTAAGGTAAGCCTTACGGTATCCCAGCACATGCATCAGCATAAACTGAATTCCTCAGAGTTTTCTTTGGGTGTGCATGTGTTTGTCCTGTAAAGCTGTCTGCTCCCTCACTCTTTTAAGGAAAGCTTGCACTGGCTTTGGGTGAAGTGTTCTTCTGCTTGGTCATGGGCTAGACCCCTGTCCCAGACAACTCTTGCAGGCTGTCATCCTATGGACATCCATGGCTTTGTGGTGTGGGACAGGATGATAGCTCTTCCCATCATAGCCACATGAGGAGGCATGAGGACCCAGCTCTGAGCCCTCAGTGTCCCTGTCTTCCTTCATACCTGTGTGTTCTGGCAAAGCAAGGCTTTGACAGGTCTATCACATCCGCTGAGTTCAGAGGGAGTGTCTTGCTTCAGGTTCGATATGATTTCTTCCCAGCATGTTTGTAAATTGCTGCTGCTGTGAATTTCAGAAACCTTACTTTACTCCCCTGGAAAAAATAATAAAAACAATCAGTCTCTATTAACATACAGCAATTCAACATCCTGACTTTTATGAGTTCACTGTAGGAGTTTAATTAATTAAGGATGATTCTGCATTCTTCACAAGGAAGATTGGCTTTTTTGTTTTCTTTGTCATAAATAGTCTCATATGTTGGAACATTTTGGAAAATGCCAAGGAAATGTGCTTCCCTCCCACTTTGAGAATATTCTCCCTCAGCATTTTTGTGTCTTGTTTTTATTATCTTGGCCTCCAGTAAAAACCGTAAGATAGGCATGATTTTCTAGGAGAAGGCTTCTGTACAAACAGCCTTCAGTGCATGTTAGCAGATTTAACAAAAGATTAAAGACAAGATTAATAGGGAATATGAAAATAAAAAGCTAAATCGATCCTGCCAATATTCTCAGGTCCAAATTTTTGTTTTCCTCACAATAAAAGTATATCTGCCAAAGTGGTACAGCCTTCAGTTTTTAAAATTATTGCAATGTAAAATAAAATATTCAATATAAAACATTTCTGCTTATAAGATTAAATTCTAAAAAGAGGAAGTGACAATGGGAATCACGTGTCACAGCTGAGATCAGCTCTATAGGAGTAAGAGCAGGACAATAATCTCCGGTGACAGGAGAGAAAGAACAGGATAATGTAGCAAGAATCCAGCTTCCAAGATTGCAGATTTGGGCCCTCTGATCCTGTTAGCACTGTAGCAGAGCAGGAGCAAAGACTGTGGTGAGATTCTTCCCAGAGCCCAAACAGCCTTTTCAGATCCATCCTGACAACCAAAACCTCTACTCTTCCTGATCAGTGTAGCAGAGAGAAACTCTCAAGCCAAAACCAATGAAGCTGCAGAGCTCTCTTGGGTGGAATTTTTCATCTACCTGCCTTGTTTGTAACATGTGTAACTCTTGCATGCAGTGCCTGGTGAATCTAGCATTTGAGGGTAAGTGCTAGGCAGTGAAGTGCACAGTACTAGTGATTTTGAAGAAAAGTAGAAAAAAGAAGGACCACTAAAAACTGGAAGCACAATTTCAATTTCTTTAACAGTCACAACTTCATTGGTATTTGTGGGTATAGAGAAATCAGAGAAATAAGAAGCACCATGCACTAGTGTAACAAGCCCACCTCCTGCCCACTGTGTCTCTGCCTATTCTCCCAGCAGAGAATGCTGCTTGGAGGAATGCAAGGTTGGCACAGAAGGGTCTTGGAGGAATGCAAGAAACATCTACTGTGTGCAAGGAGCGTGCCTCAGGAGCACAGCAGAGTGTGTCTCAGCAAGGCAAACGAGCACACCCTGAGAACCGTGCTGGCAGCAGGGCTTTACCAGCACCCACATGAGCACATTTTCAGCTGGCTCAGACATGTCTGAGCAGCTCTTTAGGCAGTGCAACTGCACTGTTACCAGTGCTAAGCTGAGGCATGCAGTCCCTTCGTTTTACAGGCCTGAAATCTCCTTCCGATAGGAAATCCTGATTCCAAAGCCTCTGCATGTACCTGAGACCTGGGGCAGAGAGAAAGCCAGCATGAAGGAGCATGTCTTGCCAGTCCAGTAGCTACAGCACTTACCTCAGGAAGGGGTTTGGAGTTCCCTTCTCTACCCTCAAGATTATTTGTGGGTTTATACTTCAAGCATCCAAAGTAAGTCATAGCCCATCTCAAGTGGGAAAACCAAGCTTCTGGCATCAGGCAATTAGACACCCTCAGGCCTGCTCCTCACATCCCACAGCTCCTGAGGTCCTGGAACAGCAGCCCAGCTGCATTAGGAGGATCCTCCTACCTCTCTCTTCTGCAGCCTTGTGGTAATGAGGATTGTACAGGAGATAAATATATGAATGTGAATTCTACTTGGCCGAGGGATGCGATTAGCTGTCTTAAACAATTAAGGTGAGAATGGTTTCAGGAGACAGGTTACCTGGTCTGATAGATGAATATCACTGAGAGGCAGAAGACCACTTGCTTCCATTACTGACTTTATGCCAAACCCACCAGTTATTGGGCAGATTGTAGACCCATTAACTCATTAATCCCTGAAATGAGATGAGATGAGATGAGATGAGACAGCCCAAATAACTTCTTGCTGTATAAATGAATTAAATTGTCTGGCAGAGAAGTCTGAGAAATTGAAGGGGTGGAAAGAAGGACCATTTTAATCTGGAAAGTGGGTGAGACCTTCCCTTTCAGCATCAGTGGCCTAATGTATTAGGCTTACAGCAAATACCACATTTCCATTTCTGGTGAATCCAGCAGCCACAAATGGGCCATCATTGGCATCTGGAAAACTTTTAGGTTGAGCAGGAAGCTTAGTGTGGAAATGCTAAAGAAGATGCAGAAACTTCATTTTTTTTTTTTTGCCTTACATACTTAAATTTTGATTACATCCCATTTTAGACATCAAAATGGGCCTTATTTTGCATTTGCCTAGTCTCAGCTTTGAGACATTGATTCTTATGCTTCTGCTGCTAAATTAAAGGTTCCCCTAGTTCTTGTGTAACTCCTTTCTGATAAACTAAACAATTTGATCCCTTTAAGTCACTTACTGCAGGGCATTTTCTCGAATGCTTTTGAGGCTTCTTTTTTGTGGCTTTTCCAATTCAATATAATTTTCATCCTAAGCCTTCTCAGGACATTTGTAAATTATTTTGTTGTTCATTAAAAATGCAACAAAACCCCAGTGCACCCCTGGAGCAACTTGTTACTCTGTGACTGACAAGCACTAGTCTGAATCCAGAATGTTTTCCTATTAAACATATGTGAAGTCTTTTTGTCCCCATACTTCAGTACATATGAGCAAACCAGAAGCAAAATAACAGTCTGAAAAAATCTTTACTTCACAGGGAGGATCTGACGCCAGAAGACACAACTCCATATGGTGTTCAAATGCATAGTGATTTTTCAGGTGTTGCCTGGAAGCTGTTTTTAAATGTATTTTTGGGAGACACTTTTGAGTATGGCAACTTCGTACAGTTAATCAAAATTATATATATGCCCATAGGATTAAAGCTGTGTGGAAATTAGCATTTTATATATTGTTGCTTGTTGGTAAGACCAAAGTTCTTTTCACAGTCTTTTATATTTAAAATGAAAAATGACATCATCATGACATTACATAGATATCTGTTCAATCTAGTGACCTATGTATTTACATGCAAATGTCTGCATTTGGATAAAAACTGAAAGCATAGCACAAAGCCTTACAACACAGACAAGATCTCATTCCTGAAAGATGCTGACAGTGTCCTGGCATTCCAGCTGCAAAACCCCAAATTGTTGATTCTCACCCTTCTGCATTTAGGAGATGCACAGGTTGCTTTTACTCTTTTCACTACTTCTTGGTATTTTCTTCCACTGAAAGTATTACACAAAGTGGTCAAGTCCCTCAGTCTTTCAGTCTTTCTCACTATCTAAACAATGCTGTTATTTTTATCATGCCCTCTTGGTCTTCTGTGTTTCAAGATGACACACTGGGGCTTACCAAAGTCTTGAGATATATTACTATTAGTAGAGGTGGAGGTGGCTATTCAGCTGCAACAGAAATTTCCCTACCCCTGAGGTGGTGGGAGAAGCTTTGGGAGAGTATAGCTTCTGCAAAAATCCCCTCCAGGAAATATGACTTGCAGGCTGACTTGCTGATTGTAAGTGCATATCTTCAATGAAAGGGAACTTCACTGGTTCTGCTTATGCTTCCCCACCTGCCAGCAGCACTTCTGTTCTTGTTCTGCTGAGCTTTAACTTGCTGGAAGTGTGACTTACATTGTGTATATGTAATCTGTGTAACTTCCTTGATGATAAATGCCAGAGATAAGGAAGTGCCTTCTCTGCAGCCTGCACATGATGTGCTGCAGCACTGCCTGCTATGGCACTTCCCTAATGCCACCACAACATGGTTTCATCACAACAGATTGTTTTCTGGGTATTATCCTGAAATCAGATAAAAGCCACACGTCCATATCCATGTCAGACCCTGCTTTGTTGTCTCCATGTTAAATCATAGCTATAGTTTTGCCAGGTGAGGAGAACACATACTGGAATCTCTAACTCAGTTTGCTTTGGTATGCTGTGAGACCTGATTTAGGTTTGTACCTCTTAGTGTCTCACTAAATTAAGGCACTTTAAACTGGCAGTGTTTATGTGCTGAAAATCCAAACCAGATACCTTTAGATGGAAGAGTTACTGACTGGTATAAATTATGCTAGGCTGATCTCAGCACCTGATTCTGTGTTCATATACGTCTTCCCTAGACATAGCCATATTTTATTTGCCCACACACCTGACTACACACAGTGTGACTTTTATTTGCATTATTTACAGCTAGACCCACAAATGATAAATTCTGGCTCTATCTCAGATATTCATCTGAGCAGTGAGCATCTAAAAACCAGCTCTGCAAGAGCGCCAGCCATCTGGAACAAGAAAAATTCATTTCCAAGATGTAGTGACAAGGCAACCTCCATACCTCCTCTCTGGAGTGCTGGCTCACAGCCAACAATAACTTTTCTGTGTAATGTATTGTGAAATATTTGTGGTTCTGTAGTGGTGTTTCCTTCTACTATTTTTCTCCTGGTTAGCTATCTCCTTGGTTGATGAGGATTTAGCCCACCTTTGTAGAACATTAATTATATGCAGTAAAAGGCTTATTTTGGTTGCTTATCCAGTACAGTTTGTCTTTTTAAAAATTTAGTTCACTAGTGACCAATATTGGCTGATTTACTGTCTGAAACAAGTGTATAGAGTTGAGTGACTAAAATATGAAACTAATCTACTGTTCAGAACTATCTGAAGAAGTAGAATTACATCCAAGATTAATTTTGTTCAGTATTTCTCTTGGTACATTTGCTTTTCTTTTTTCTGTAGAGACTTGAAATACTAGCACCAAATTGTCTGAAGCATTTATCTCTTGCCAATAAGACTATTGGTTCAGACCTAGTAAAACATGTTCAAGCTTTTCCAACACAAGCACTGTGTACTTTACGAAGTCTAAATTAGGTTCTTTATGAAATCAGCACTGGTTATATAACCACTGTACAGTTTCATTAAATATGGATTATTATCAAGAACATTCTTTTTGGAGAATTTTCAGGCTCCTTTCCAAGGGGAGCAGACAAAATCTTTCATTCTGACAAGCTGGAAGGGAGGAAATAACTGTTGATTTTTCATATTTAAATGCAATGCATTTCTTGGGTCATGTTTCATTTGGACCTGCCTGTCTTCTGAGGATGTTGAGGAAGTACTCTGAGATAA
>VYZP01004899.1:2680-18212 GCA_013400635.1 Hypocryptadius cinnamomeus | reverse complement strand
TTTTCTTTTTTTTTTTTTCTCTTTATAATTCACCCAAGGAGCATTGAAAAAACTCAAGAGGATTTTGGGAGAATTTTTTTTTCCCATCAGTTTCATGATAAGCCCTGCGTTTTAATACATTCTCAAAGGAGGCATCATCTCCAATCATACATGGTCGATATTTCCGAGCTGAAGCTCTGCAGTGGTGCTGAATTGCTGATAGCAAAGAAGGACAAATCATGTCTTTCTGCTGCAGTCACCACAACTTTACCACAGGCATTCAGACTGCACCTGGAAATGAGAACTGAGTTCAAGAAGCATGATAATTCCTATTTCAGGGAGATGCTCCTTTAAAACAAGTCACTAACAAGAGTCTAACTAAGCACTGGCAGACCTTTTAGATCCCCTCACTCTAGCAGCTTCTTTCCTAGAAAGTGTCTCCAAACCATTTAAATCTCTACCTATCTTCTAGATTAAGATTGGAGGTGGGAGAGGTTTCACAGTGGATCAGGCTAATACACTACACACATATTTTTCAAGCTTTTTTGCTTTCTTCCTTAAGAATTAATTTTTTTCCCTTCCATTGCTTGTCTCTATATAGTTAAGGCAATAGTGCTCCTTCAAGGCACTTGAGGTTGCATTTTTCTTTTGTATCCCTACAGGTGACTGCCAATTCCTCTCATAGTCCTGTGATCCAGAGAAATAACTACAGGGTGATGACAAGCCAGTCTCAGACTAGGAAGGAAGAAAGGCTACATGCCTTTCCCCAACTCTTCATCAGTTTTGATTCCATAAGGAGACAGAGAAGAGACTGTGCATAAACTGCAGGGGAGGAAGTCTAGAAAACTCTGAGAGGTTGTCAAGAAAGGGTTTATTTCCTGCAATAGTGTGTCCCACACTTGCTGTGGAGGCTGGCATGAAGCATCCTCTAGTTCTTGTGGGGATTTAGGGGATAGACACCACTCAGGTGTGGGGCAGGCTGCCAAGGAGGACAGGGGAAGGCCTTTGAGGCATGCCTGTAGCCGGGTTTGTGGTGGTTCCTACAGGAGGGAGCTGAGCTGACCCCTTTGCCTGGGTTATTCTGTGAGGGTGTACGACAGCCCCGGACAACCAAAAGGACCGAAGTCCAAAAGGTCAGGGCTGACGCTGCCGGCTGTGCCCCTCTGGCCTCTAAGAGTGGATACCGGACCCCGCCGGCCAGATCCTTCCCGGCCCTGAGGCGGGGACCAGGGGATCACGCATCCCGCGGCTCATCCCTCATGCCGACCCCTCCCGCGGATCCCCCAGGGGTGGCGTGGAGGCAAACCGGGGCCGCGAGGGGAGCCCGGGCAGCTCCAGCTGCCGTCCCACCGGGTGCCGGCAGCCGCCCGAGGCGGAAACTTTCTGCCGGGCCGGCTCAGGACAGGGCCCTCGCGGGCGACCTGCGGGTTCACGCGGGGCCGGGAAGGGACCCCGGGCGCACCGCGGAGCCGGGCGGGTCCCGGGATGGGAGCGGGGTAAGCCGTGTTTGGGAACAGAGCCCCGGCACGGAGCGGAAGAAGGTGGGGAGAGCCCACTGTTCTTCCTGGGTGCCGAATATTGTGCAAACTCCGGCAAAGAGGACTTCAGCCCTCCAGCCCCAGTGCAGAGAGGAGAGGGGCTGGAGGGGAGGCGAGGGGAGCGCAGACTTACCAAGCGTGGAACACTGAGAGGAGGAAGAAAACCGGCAGGAGCTTAGCGGACATGGTCCGGACAGCGCTGGCCAGGTGAGAGGTGCGGCAGGACGAAGGAAACGTTGCAGAATGTTCACATGGAAGGGAGAATCAGGCAGTGAGGTAAAGGTCTGCGCCTCTCCTCCTCTGTACTCTCAGCTTAATACCCGAAGAAAACACTCTCTTCCACAATGCTCCNAGTGCCTGCCCGCAGCCAGCCCCGCAGCGCGGCACCGGAGCGCTGCCGGGGACCGCCCCGCATCGGAGAGCACCTCGTCCCCGCTCCCTGCCCAACAGGTTCCCGCCTCGCCGGCAACTGGAGGAGCCGGGAAGTGAACCCTGCCCCCGCCCCAGCGGGCGCACACACACGCACACAAGAGAGGGGGAGCAGCAAACCCGGCAGCCGCAGTCAGTCGGCAGCCGGGACTTCTCCCCGACATCACCAGCCCGATGCCCCAGACAGGGCGGCCGGTGGAAGGATGCCCGTGATGTTTTGCGGGATGCCCTCACGCCCTAACCCCACAATTACTTGCCGAAAGCCCCCCCTCCGCCCGGGGCTGTTGGTGCTCTCTTCAGAAGGAGGGAGAGGGGTCGGGTGCTGGTCTCGGGGTGATCGGAGCGACGGGCATCCCGATGTACACACAGGCGCAGATCCATGTAATCGGTGCGGCTGCTTACACGGACAGATAGACAAACGCAAGGCAGTGTGTTTCGCTATGCCTCTGTATCTAGGTGGATGCATGCAGAAGTTTGCGTTCACTGTACGAATGCATGGATATACATTTATATGCACAAGGTATGCCAGAAAAATGTATACACGGAGAAAAGGTCTACACGATCCTGTAGACCAGGTTACGGACTTACGGACTTATGTATACATTGTGAAATTTGGAGTAAATTAGGTTTTTCTGGTGTGAGAACTCGAAAATGAGACAAGAGTCAAGTGTATTCAGGGCAAAAATAGTTTGGGTTTGGACAACTTTTGTCTTTCTACTCTACTAGGAACAGCACAGTGATTTTTAGCGGCTTCAATTCTCTTCATGTGTGGAGTGTATGGAGTATAGAACTTTGGACCAGGCATCAGCGTAATTGGAATATTCCCCTTTGTTTCCAGAATGGGGAGTGACAAAATTTCACTTACGCAATGCTAATTTGAAAACAAAAAACTTCCAGAGGTACAGCGAGTCACCGCTTTCCTGTGATCAGAAATCTCGGGAGTGTAAATCTTTGTTTCCTTCTCCCTTAGACATAACTTCTATGTCCTGGGGGAGNAAGGGAGGGGGGAGGCGAGAGGGGAAAAAAAAAAAAAAAGCAGAAGAAGAAGTGGAACGAGGGGGAAATCCCCAGCGGAGAGGCCAGGTATAAATCAAGCTCCGCGGGCTGACAGGTGTTCAGCGGGCACGGAGCTGCGGCGCGTCCCCCTTGCCGGCAGCCAGTTGCCGGGTGCAGCGGCGCGGCCTCTCCCGCTGCCNGTTCACTGTACGAATGCATGGATATACATTTATATGCACAAGGTATGCCAGAAAAATGTATACACGGAGAAAAGGTCTACACGATCCTGTAGACCAGGTTACGGACTTACGGACTTATGTATACATTGTGAAATTTGGAGTAAATTAGGTTTTTCTGGTGTGAGAACTCGAAAATGAGACAAGAGTCAAGTGTATTCAGGGCAAAAATAGTTTGGGTTTGGACAACTTTTGTCTTTCTACTCTACTAGGAACAGCACAGTGATTTTTAGCGGCTTCAATTCTCTTCATGTGTGGAGTGTATGGAGTATAGAACTTTGGACCAGGCATCAGCGTAATTGGAATATTCCCCTTTGTTTCCAGAATGGGGAGTGACAAAATTTCACTTACGCAATGCTAATTTGAAAACAAAAAACTTCCAGAGGTACAGCGAGTCACCGCTTTCCTGTGATCAGAAATCTCGGGAGTGTAAATCTTTGTTTCCTTCTCCCTTAGACATAACTTCTATGTCCTGGGGGAGTCGTTTTTAATTGTTTGATTAAAAAAAAAAAATCTGCTGGAAGATGCAATCTGCTTTTAGAATAACTCCTACATGATGCCTAGAAGAGCTGTCTATAGGGAGTTCTGTTCCCGAGGTTAATTTTTGAAGGAACGACACAGCTTAAGGAAAATCTGTCGTGAGTCAGGCAATTAACTCTCAGTAATTCACTTCAGGGGTTTTCTTTCAACCTTTCGGGTTTTGTTGTGTTTTGTTGTTTGGTTTGTTTTGTTGTTTTTTTTTTTTTTTTTAATTTCCAACCTAAACGCCTCTTTACTAGATTCTACAGCAGTTCTTTCGTGTTTACTTTGTCTAATTGCTGTTACCGTGAATTGCTAATAATCATTTGTTACAAGGCTTGTGCTCTTTTCGGTCACCAGCAGAGAAATGCGGGTGGAAGCCACGCCGCCTGCTGCCCTGAGAAAATGAGGAAGGGAACGGACGGCGAATGCTCGGGGGTTGCCTGGATTTCACCAGGAATAGCTATGCTGACGGTCAAGCAGCACGCCGATCCGCTGGTGTGAAGTTTGCGGGAGCACCGGCGCTGTGGGGCGGGCGGGAGGCGGGACGGGACGAACAGGGGAGCCGCCGCCTCCCAGCGACCCGAGAAAGTCCCGGCGGCACGGGGTTTGGCACCGCCGCACGGACACGGTCCGCAGGCACTTGAAGGTTTCCTGAAGGCTGCTGCTTATGCAAACATCGTTTAGGGCTCCCAGGTCGCGGTGCCCACGTCCCGGCTCGCAGCGCCCGCGCGTTTGGAAAGCAAGGACGGGAAGCGCCCGACATGCAAGGAGGGGTTTCCCCTGCGCTGGCCATATAGAAAAATGTGTGTATTCACACGCACACTCAATTTGAATAAATAAAAGCTTAGCCCGGCCTCGGCAACCCTGCCGGGGAGCTCAGCAGCGCGAACAGCTGGGGCGGTGCTGCAGCATCGGAGAAGGCTGCGGCGGCCGGGCCGGGGGAGCTTCGCCGCCAGCGGGAGGGGCGGCTGGGGGCCGCCGTGCCCCTGCCACCTCCCGGGTGGGCGGCACGAGTGAGCCAGATAGTAGGTGGCAGAAACACACGGAGGAGAGACACGCCGGCGGCGATTCACGATGAGAAATGGCGAGGGCAGGTCCAGCTCCGCATCCCCGCTCTCGGCGGCCCTGATCCGCGGGGACCCCCGGGAGCCACGCCGCGGGATGGGAGGGAGCCGGGGGTGGCTTCCCCGCCGTGGCGGCTCCGTCGGACGCCGCTCCGCCTCTTCCTCGCCCGCCAGCCCCATCCCGCCCTCAGCGCATCGTGCCGCGGTGCCGGGATCCTCTGGCGGCGGCGGCGGGAAGCGCGGGGGATCGGGCCGGGTTCCCCGCCCCGCGCTGCCTCCAGCCGGCGGCAGAACGCTCGGTTACCCCTGCGCCGTGACCGGAACTTTATGTGGCCATCGAGTCACTCAGACCTCGAGAAAGACCCTCACAGTGTCCCCTCTTTCCTTGCAGAGTGTCAGAAATCCCCAGGGCTCGATCGGAGCAATATGGTTCATTGATTATTGACTCCTTCTCCTCAGGCTGTAAGAAAAAAGGTGCTGTTTAAGGTTTTCTTACTGTTGTCCTTGGTGTGTTAATGCCAAAGGAATACTTTAGCACCACTCTTCATTACACCTCATGCCTCGTTCATTTCTGCTCCTCCTCTTCATACTCACATCCATTTATTTTACTTTTAAGCACACTGTCTCCCTTTGCTGAGCCTTTCAAGTTATATATTCAAGTAAGGGTCATGATTATCCAGCACAGGTTTTAACAAAAGAACAATTTATCATGCCATGTAATGCTAATAAAATATTTATGTTCGCAGTAATATTCTCCAGCACAACAAAACACATCCACATTTAACTTACCTTTCATTGCACTTTCACAGAAGGTATCTTTTCAACCAGAGGAATACCTCTGTGGTATGTCCTGTGCAGTGGGGAAGTATGAGTCTCTGAAAGTAGCTGTGCAGGGAGCTAGCTAGCATAAATAAGGGGGGAAATGCCAAAAAAGGGAATGGAACTCATGGATCAAATTCTTCACTTGCTAGAACTGGGAGCCCCATCTCAAGTGCTGAACAGTTTGGGCACCTGAATTTTCTGAGATTCAATGTCGAAGGAGAGCTCTACTGGTGGTTTTCCTGGCATCCCAGTGCTACCTATATATCATGAGAAGCACAGAAGAGAACTGGGGCTGCTCTGAGACAAAGAAGGAAGGACCTGAAATCCATATCCTACAGCTCCTAGAGTCCTCCAGCTAAAGGCTTATTAGAGATTTCTAAGAGGCTTGAGCCAGTTTATTCTGACTGAAGGTCTCTGTTGCTCCTGCTGGAGCCTTTAGGTAGGAAGTTGAACCTCAGAAGTCCTGACAATTTCTGTGTGCTCTCAGTTCTGTCCTTCAGCACAGGGCTCTCTGCTCTCTGGCTCAGGAGCAGGATGGGGAGAATCCCTCCTGATGCTCCCATGCTGCAGCTTTTCAGCAGCTTTGTGTAGACTTCTGGCAGAAGCATGGTCATCTAGGGCAGGCAGGGCTGCTCCTCTGGGGTCAGGCCACCCTTGAGCAGTTGTCCTGAGAACATCAAAAACACCAGCCCCCAGTGAATGAAGAACTGGGCCCAGATCCTCTGAGGCCAAAACTGTGTTGGGTGGCTGGCTCCAACATTTATTATCATTTATGTATTAAGTTACAGTGGGTGGTTGCCCTCTCTGTAGTAATTTTCCTGCCTACAAATCCAGCCTATCATTTTTGGTCCAGTCCATTGCAATCTATCAGGATTTCTCAAAAACTCTCCAAATTCATCTAACTGAAATTAGTTGGTATCTTCAATCAATATTCTTGCTTTTTACTTTGCTTTTAGCCAGGGACTAATTTAAGCAGCAACTTTTAAGACATTATGCCTGTGAGAAGTGATAATTGCTTTTGAGGATGGCACTGAAAAGGAAATAATGCATTATAGAATGGGGCACTTATACTTCAGTCTAAATTAGGGGTAATCCTTGGAAGATCCTTCAGAAGTCCTTCGGGCTTCATAAAATCTAACTTCCAATCTTTCTATCTTCTCAAAATTGAACAAATGTCTATAACAACATAGTGGAAGATGCAAAATTGGTAAAGTAAGGATGTCATCTGAGAGCCACCATGCAATGACCATACTTAAGTATTTGTAGTGACATAAAAACCTATAAAAGGTTAGAAAGGATTCAAGCAATTTTATCATTTCAGTGTCAATTCCAATCTGAGAAGCAAGGGTATTAGGGGAAATACATTCTTATTACAAAGAACTTTATCTCCAGATAAAAAAAACCAAATCTGCGAGTGCTACATTCATCTTCTCTGCATAAAATGAAGAGCAAAACAGTTTCATTCATTTTTCTTCAAAGTTTAACTTAGATGTTGAGCAAGAATTTTTGTAAGATGAGATTATTTCATAAAATCATTACTTCCTCAGTTTTGTATAAATATGTTCAGTTATTCCACAGAGGGCACATTCCATTCAGAAAAAAGCAGAACACAACTCAAGATAACATAAGAGGGTTCAGCTTTAGAAAATACATTGATGCTTAAATTCATCCTTGAAGTAAGCTGGCACAGCTCAAATATCAGAAATTAAAAATCTCTTCCATTGTATTTGACTTGTTCTTTCATTCTTACTGGGTGCAAGGAAGGAAATTTGGCAGCAGCCTGCACGCACTTCCCCTATAGTGCTGAATTGTCGTAATTCCCTTCTCAACTCTTTTTTTATGAAAGCATACATGAAAAAATCAATGAGAAGTAATTCCTATTTATTACTCTCTTTGGCCATGACTAAGCTGTGAAGTAGATGTGTCCTGCGGGTCCTAGTTCACCCATGCTGGGGACAGAGACACAGCTCACTCCATTCCTGAAAGCCAAGCTACTTCCAGGGGATACCAGAGGAAGCTGATGCACATCCAGATGTGCACCCCAGCCTGGGACAGGATAAAGCCAAGGTGTTTTGGTTGAGCGAGGACCTAGAAAATGCTCCTGTCTCCCACAGTTCAGATACCATCTCAATGAGTAGTGGTCTCCCACACAAACAGTTCCACTGACTGTGGAAAGATTTGAATTGTGAGGGAGGATATAATGTGAGGCAATAGCATTTAAGTGTTCCAGCCTGGAGTGTATGGGCTTATTGAAGCATGTTCCAAACTATGGGACACCTAGTGTTCATGCACAAGTATATGCTGCAGGTACACCCATCTTTGTTGAAGATTACTTTCCATGTAAGTAAAACAGATCAGATTTAGAGATCCTTTCACTGAGTCCTGCAATAGAGACCAGGAAATAATGCTGTAATACAGAGTAAGAGTCAGACTTGGGTGTAAGCAGACAAAACAAAGTACAGAAACTCTCTGGGGAGACTCCAGAACTGGCCTGGAGAAGATGCTACTTAAAGATGGCTCTGAGCTTCTCATTCACAGAATTCAGTCATGTAATTCTTCAGGTTTCTCACCTGAAGAAATAGCCAAGGAACTTGTAAAAAGTTTTGCCTTCCAATAAGCACAAAAGACAAAGGGATCCCTCAAGGGGATGATGAACAAGGAGTGTGTGGCTGCTCGAAGACACAGAGGCAGGCTACATGAAACCAGAGATCCACATCCTCACCTCAGCTCAGGCTAGTACTGAATAGATGGATGTGCCCCCTCCCTTGCTCCTGTTTATCAGCATCCAGTCACTTGCTCAGTCCCATGGCTTCTCTACTGCCCTCAAGAATTTATGAATTTCTCATTCCACAGCATCAAACAAAAAGCTACAAAAAACAATAGACGTTTGAGATTTTTTCTTGGCAATTTTTAGGAATGAAAGGGTTGAAGAGAAGACAAAAAACAACCCAGACAACTCCCCAGTCCCCAGACCAGACCCTCACTTCAAAGTGAAGCATGAACTCTCCCCTCTGTTCCCAAAAGATCATGGGATTGGTACTTCATAGCAGGATAGCACCTAATTCTGCAACAACTCGATTCACTGTGTTCACTCAAGGCATGTCCCCTTCTGGGCAACAGGGATGATATGTGATGTGTGCACACGAGATTGAGTGTGTGCATGTGTGCTTTCCAGTTAATTCTTCAGCTTCTGTGGTGTGCTCTTTGGTCTTTCTAGAAGGACAACCAGTATAAGAATGACATTTTGCAATCAAATGTTGAATGCATTTTTTATTTAAACATTAAGATTTAATTACAAAAGCTTCTGGAACAATTAAAGGATGCCAAGGAGGAAAGAGCTGAAAACTCAGACTGCATTTTCTCATTCATTGTGGAAGCAAAACACATTGTCAGCAGCAAGGCGTTTTATAGAAAAGTTTCAGATGGACAGTACAAAGACCTTTCTGTCAATATTGTCACTGAAACACCTTGCTGTCATGAAGCACATCTTTTTTTCTGATCACACTTTCTAGTGTTGGCTGATTGATTTTTGCAGAGGGAAACAAGTAATAATTATTGCAGAATTACTGTAATTCTTTTCTGATAATCTCTGCTAATAAAACACAGTCTTCTTCTTGGAAAAATGTCCAAACATAATTTACTTTACCCCAACAAAAATGTCTACTGCTGTTGTTAGAAGTTTTATTTGCACAAATATGTTCCTAATCTATGCTAATTTCATGCAATATAATTCTTAATTTTTGGAATAAATACTGAGAATCATTAGAGAGAATTCTTTGGAATGCAAAATCCAAACAAACTTTGTATTTTCATTTAAGGGCAAGATTCCACCATCTTTATTTACATAAGTAGCATCCTGCTCCCTGTGTTATTTCACTGCAAACTAGAGTCTCAAGCAGCGAAAACCATCATAGTCCCATTAGGATTTACTGCATTGTTTTAAAATTCCAATGAAAATTGGGCTGAGCAGTTTTGTCTATGGAGTAATGCACTACCTGTAACTGGTAAAGGTGCTCAAACATAGCCCTACACTTAATAATTTGGCACATTTACAACTGGCGTTACTCAGTAACTTATCAGATGACAATAGTGGAGCTCTTCTGTAAAATATAGGTTAAGCCCATATTTGTATGACTGTACATCTGAAGTATAAAAACCACGATATGTAGTACACTTCAACAGTTAAAAAATATAACTTATTTTATTTGTAAACTATCAATGCAAGATACTCAGCAGCAAAGAAGCCATGTTCAATGTCTTCTGATCTTTTATAAAGATCTGTTGCTGTAAGTAATATAATCGTCTCCAAAACATCTGAGGTTACATGTAGAAACAATCAAGGCAATATTATTTGTACATATTATTAAACATGCAAAAAACTTCCTGAAGAATATTGCCCAAACGTAGAAAGTCATCTGGATCTCAAATTTTCCTTGGTAGCATCTGCTTTGTAAGTATGGCTCACATGTGGCTCCAGAGTACTTCAGTTTATTTTGGAGAATTGGCACCTTTAATAACAGGCTCCCTATTCAAATATGTGGCCCAGTAAACTAAGTTAAAAGTTCCAAACAGCACTGGAAAAATTATCCGGGACATTTTGTCAATCTTACTGATGCTGTTGTAAGTCTTTTTGCTTTCAGCAGGCTTTTCTTCTGCAGGCTTCACTGGAGCAGATGTAGTGTTTGAGATGACAGCTGGGGCTGAGTCCTTTGGCATGTTTGGTGCAGGAGTCATCTTCCCAGTGCTGTAGGTATTAGTTGGTTTATTTCCCAGCAAGTTGCGCTCCTTTTTCTGCAGCGTAAAGAACAAACCATTATACCACAAGAACAGAAAGTGGAAACATGTTCTCATGGGGCTGACCCAAAAAACTGAACACCATAATCAAGCATGCCCGTTAATGCCTGTTGGCTATTCTGCCTTCAACTATCAAACAAATGGTTTTGCCTTGATTTTGTAGCCCTTACTCAAGTGTGACTTTCCCTGATGGGAGAAAACTGAGACTCACTGGCTGCACCCACATGACACCTGGCATGTGCATTAGCAGCTTCTTTTGTCAGTGAGATGTAGTCTGGCATCTGAAGGGGGCACTGCCCCACGGACAGCTGACAACATGTGAACCTCATTTCCCCAGCTGCTGCAAAGGGTATGGGGAAGGGCTCATTGCCCCTGACAGCTTGGCCTCTTTGTAGGCTCTTTTGGGATGCCTGTGGGTATGAGCTCTCTAGAAGATGATTTACTAAGAGTCAGTCCTATCCCAAAAGTTTCATTTCAGCATGAAACTCAAAAGTTTGTGTTTTCACAGAACCAGTCTTTGGTTCTTTTTTTTACTGTGGTGGCACCCTGACTCATGGAGCTCAATGTGAGCGTTGTTATTTATTTAGGAGAGCATACAGGGACTGCTGTGCAGAGACATGTTTCATGGTGTACATCCGCTATTTATTATCAGAAGTCTGATCACTGAAATCCCATGTCCTGTGTACTCAATGCCCAACGTGCTTCTGTAAGCAGTCCTCTTCATACAGATGACAGAGACTGGTAGTCTATCTCTGTGAAGGGAAGGCACCATATTTCCTTGCAAATTTTCCTCTACAGGATGGTAAAAGTATGTCATGAGGTAATTAAATATCTTTTTGACAAAAAAGCTGAAAAGTGACCATTCAGTTATTTAAACTGTACTGACTACCTGCTTTTTATTTTAGGTATTTAAAAAATGTAAGTTAAGCACCTTGATTTTTGCAGCTTCCTGGGCTTTTTTGCCATCCCATGCCCAACTCCTCTTGGTGAAATAGTTGACTGTTGCAAATTCAATCAATGCCGAAAATACAAAGGCATAGCAAACAGCTATAAACCAGTCCATTGCAGTAGCATAGGCCACTTTTGGCAAAGAGTTACGGGCACTGATACTTAAGGTGGTCATGGTGAGGACTGTTGTTACTCCTGCAAAGAAAAAAAAAGTAAGAGTCAGAGATCAGTTTGCTAACCCTTATGGGATCCCAAATGAGTTATGAGCAGGTCCCAGCACAGCAGGATATCTAAGAAGGCCACATGAAGTCAATCAGTGTTTGCAGATTATGGTTTGAAAGAATAAGAAAAAAATGAAAGCCTTCACGCTCAGATGTTTTAATCTGTGGAGTTCTGGTCAGTTCTAGCTATAGTGTGTTTAAATAAGGATTTTTAGGGTAACACAAGCCCGGGGTTTATAACTGTCAGAATGAAGGGGGATTACTTATTTTGTTTTCTTATACAGAGATTGCATGTTTAAAATTGTTGACTGTTACTGCTTTCCTTGACTGTAGCTCCTCCTTTCCCATATGATAGTAAGTGACAAACAGCCAATGCTTTCATCTGTGGGAAGATTTCCCCAAGATCAAAAAATTCAACTCTCAGTTACAGCTTTGTAAACCTAGAGTAAGCAAAGTGATGCTACTACCTGTATTCTCTCCATACAACTTGCTGAGCTGATTTTTGAACAAAGCTTCCAACTGACTTCAGGAGGCTGGTACAGAAGAGTGACTCCTTTCAAATATCTGAACAAAGTTTTACTTAAAAAACTGTTCCCACTCCCCTTGTTTTTCATCTAGTAAAAATCTTCTATTTCATTAACCTTCACTTGAGAGAGTGCTTATTTTCTGCAACCTTCTAGGGAGAAACCAAGTAATTTAATGACACCCCAAAGGTTTTTTCCATAACATTTTCTTCAGTAAATATACATTTTCTAAATGCAAAGTTGTATTAATTTGTTTGATGGTAATAGAGATAATTGTCACTAATTAACCTCTACATGGTTTTCCCAGATAAACATCCTACAACAAAGATAAACAAAATGTCTTGAAGTGATATCTGCTTCAAATGCTTAAGCTAGGTTATACATTGAATATGATAATCTGTATGTATTTTTTTCTAAACCATCCAGTATCCACTGAAGTGGAAAAAACCCAACACAAATCACACTACTCTGATTCTTCATCTTCTGTCCTTAATTTTCACATAATTGATTGACCAATTTCTGTCATAACTTTACAAAATCAGCCCAGACAAGGCTTTTAAATTGATTTTGAGTTTAAACTGGGAGAGAATGAGAAAACATTTACAACATCTCAAGCAGAAATAAACAGTAGTGAACTGTGGTTTTATTAAAGCAAATCACTTTCACAAGCCACAAAGATGCTGTCTGTGTCCTAGAAGAAAGTGAGATACTCACCAAAGACAGTTCTAGCAGGGACAGATTCTCTGTTTAGCCAAAACGACACTTGTGATAAGATCACAGTCATAATGCAAGGAAGGTACGTTTGGATGACAAAATAACCAATTTTTCTTTTCAGATGAAAATGGGCTGTCATAATGGTATATTCACCTAGAGGAAGAAAAATGTGCATTTGAGTAAAATAAGGAAGTCTTACTGATTTAGGGACTGAATGAGGCCAGTTTCAACCCTCCATTTGAGGATATCATTCAGCCATTCTTAACTCCATGAAAAATGTCTGTATTTCTGTGCTGTGGAAAACCAGGACTTGAGACAGAGGTGCTGGTAGATCCTCACAGTCTTCACATTCAGTCTCCAAAGCAGAAGACAATGACTGCTGTTCCTACTACACTGAAAAGCTGCAGTCCCCCTATGCACCTGGAATGTTGTAATGGTCACACGCTTAAAAATCTGGTTTGCTGGCACTGCCTCAACACTGTCTGGTTTTGACTCAGTCCTACAAACTCTTGTAGCATCGACTCTCCAAAACCTGATTTAGCAGCAGGTTTAGCAGCCTCATTAGCCAAAGTGTTATGGCCAAGCCGTCAGTTTTCAAATATGAAAATGGGTCCAGACACTCCTTCTGCACCACATTTTAAGGACTGCCAGTCCCAGCATCTTCTGCAATAACTGCCACTTTGCATATGGATCCTGGGATGTCTTATTAATCTGAGTACCCAAACCCTTCAGATTGCTGGTCCAGAAATAAAAAGTCCCTCTAATGCATGCGGTGTTCCTAGAATTTGGTACACTTTAGCCCTATAAAAGATTATGTTTCTGGACAGATATTGTGTCCTGTCTTCTTCACCTGTGCAATGAATATTGTATTGCCTGCATGCAGAGTTCCCTAAAAGCTGCCACAGCAGTGCTAAATTCCATTTCTTTTTCATATGCCAAATTCACAGCTTTGCCTTAATATGCCATTTACCATCTCCTCTGAATTTCAATAAAAGCCTAAATAAATGCACAAAAAATCAACAGACCAGCTGTCACTTTCCCTAATATTTCAGAAAAATTCAAACCTTAACCAGTTCTTTCAGATTGTTCCTGGAAAACCATATAGTTGTTTCTGAGGGCTATTTCAGGTGGTAACTGCTCCCCAAATCCAAATCCTTGCTAGCTAAAAATATGCTACTATTTACCTAGGAATAATAACAGTAAAACCAAAACGTAAGAATAAAAAGCAATCTCTCCCTTCAAGACCCAAAAGTTCTTCACTGATATAAAAGAAATTTAAAAGCATGCATCATTCAGTTGGGTACTGATGAATCAGAGAAATGCCTGTTTTGAAATATATATTGTCCTTCAAGAACAACTATAGCTGTAATCTCTGTTGTGAGATTTGACTGTTAGTCTCTACAGAACATCCACAAAAGGAAAATATCCAACAGACTGATTCTGCCTTGAGTGAATAGCCTGAGTTGAGCTGTTGCCAGCATTAGTAAGCTATTAGATTTGGCAGATTACTTCTAACTGACAATATGGCTAATTAGCAGAGAACAGGTTTACAGTGAAAGGGTTTTTGCAGGTATAGCTGCACACATACACTATGCTACAGGAGCTCTGCTATTCTTCATCAAGTTTACAGACCTCATTTGTGCTGAGGATTTTAGACAGAAAGTGAAATAACACAGAAATACCTAACTGACATCCTGCCTCAATCTTTATGTCTTTCTCTGGAGTCTGATTTTCTGGTGAAACGGTTCCCTGAAGAGAGATGTGGAAATGGACATGGAATGCTGTGATACTGGGGAGGAAACCCCTGCAAAGAAAAGCCTAATTCCCTTCCATTTAGTGCAATCTTGAATCAGGGAGGCTGAACATGCAATGGTCTCAGGAGGAAGCCCACTTGCTCTTTATTAAGGAGTATTTGTAGCAGGGTCTGCCTGCCTCAGTAATCTCAGGCAGAGAGACTGTTTCTCAGTTGCTACTGCACTGGGATGTGTTTGAGTCAGTTTCCCTGCTTGCTCACTACAGAGTGACAATGTGCATTATCGATTTTGACAGTATGCTTTCAGAGCTGGAATAAAAAAAGAATCTACACAGCTTCAGAAGAGCAACAGGACCCTCTTTTTTTCATTTTTAAAACACAGAAAATGAGTGCCTACACAATGATGGCCCTCCACAGCTGATCTTTACCTTACCATTTTCTTTAACCTACCAAAACTCTTGTCTCCACTGAAATAATCACAGCACCTTGATTTTGTACTTGCTTTTCTCCCAGCTGATAAATTCTTTGATTTCCCATGCTGTCCCTTTCAGAGATGACTATACCAGGAATACTTCCTCCACTAGACTTAGGGCTTAAGAAAACCCCACAGCTTGGTTTTTAATGCCCTGGAACCACTGCTTTAAGTAAAGCTAAAAGCTGCCTGAGTTAGCCTTTTGTTTATAGAACAAGATACTGGCTCTGTTGGAGCAGCAAAGCTCCCTTTTACTTCTGTAAGGTCAATGTTTATCCTTAGACCATAAGCTTTCTTGAGCAAGAGCTAATTTTTGTTATAGGTTTATGTAGCACTTAAAAGAGAATCCTGTTCCTGATGGGGTCCACTCATCACTGCAGAAAACAAATTATTGTTAGTAAACAAAAACAAATCTAGTACTAATGAAAAGCCCTAGAGCAGAAATGGCTCCACTTCATGGAGCTGTGCAACTGTGCTGCTGCTCTTAAGGGGTTTTTTATGCTTTAAAAGCTGCAACAGT
>VYZP01004894.1:0-35498 GCA_013400635.1 Hypocryptadius cinnamomeus | reverse complement strand
ACACTGCGACGCGTTGGCCATGGCCGGAGCGTGGCTCCCAGCACGCCGGGTGCTTTGTGGCGAGTTTGAATCCAAACAGCGCGGCCGCCGCTGGAGCCTTCCCCGCCCCGCGCCGCTGTTGGCTCCGGCAGGGCGGCACCGCCTCCGCCGGGCGGGACCGGGACGGGGCTCCCGGCCGGGGACAGCCCTGCCCGAGCCCTCAATGAAGCTCCCGGCCGGGGACAGCCCTGCCCGAGCCCTCAATGGAGCTCCCAGCTGCAGACAGCCCTGCCCGAGCCCTTCTGCCCTTCAGGGGACGGACAGGGATCGCGGAGATTTCGCCCTAAACAGAACTAAACCTCTCTGAGAAGGGCGCTGGTACAGATGCGTGCTAATAAACGCTGGAGCTAAAGCCTTGAACGCCCCCACGGAAGGCAGGCACAGCTTTGGCTGTCCAGCTTGTCTCCAGCTCCAACTGCCACCACTTCACAGAATCACGGAATATTCTGTGCTGAAAGAGATCCCCAAGCCGCATCAAAGACAATTTCCGGCCATGCACAAGGCAGCACCAAGAATGCCACCATGGCCCTGAAAGCATTGTCCAAACGCTTCCTGAGCTCTGAATTTGAAACAAAAAGTTACACCCACCCACTGCCTAGATTTCCTCGTCGGGACATCCCCTGGCTGTAGACAGCTGAGAGGCAGAGATATTTAACAGAGTGCCAAAACTCAACCAGTTAAAAACCAACCAACTAAACAAAAAAACCCCACAGTGGCATTTTTGTATTATTAAAAGAAATTTAATATAATTTTTAAATTAAAAAATTCAATCTCTCTATTAAAGACACTGAGTCAGGTGCTAATACTGTCAAACATACGCTTTTGGCATGAGTTTTACATAAAGTTTAAGATTTTATGCATTGCTTCAACATGTTAAGAAACCATCTTCATACTTACAGTAGCAATAAATTCAATTCCATACAATATCAAATATCCTTTTTTAAAAAAAGTTTTAAATATATTAGACTCTGATTGCCAAAATGCCATTTTATACACAAAGCTGCTAATACAATATACAGTTCTTACATTATTTTTTTTTCTTCACATAAAATACATTTCATCAAGTTTTATCTGTACATCATTTACTACTGATCAATGGAATTACGAGTTATTGCAGAAGGCTTGCCATCATCTCTTACTGTCCTGTACATGCAGCAGTCCCGCCTGTACCAGGCTTATCCACACTCCTGCAACCTCACACTGCAATCTGAAGGCTGAAGACATGGTGGTGGCAATGCTAAGGCTGCATCTGCACTGTTTAAAAACCCGTGTCTCCTCTCCAGCTGTGGGTGGAGATCATTGCATTGGTGTAGCTTTGGGAACAGGTATCTCCAGCAGAGTCTCCTCTACTACAGCTTCCATGGTTGAAATACAGCAAAATGTTCTAGGCCATAATTGTGCCATGGCAGATGTTGCCCAGAGAGCCCAGTGGTACTTGAATTGTGTGAGGGAACTGAGAAGTCCATTAGCAGTTTGGCCAACATGAAAACAGAATAAAGGTGAAGAACAACCAGGGACAACTGTTCTGTTGCACAGCAAAACCAAAAAATGTAAATGTGTTCTGGTGTAAGAGGTGAGACCTTGGTGCTGCAAGCATGTTCTGAATTCTGCCTGTAAAGAACTGACACATCAAAGCAGTCACCATGATTTGTTAAAATACAGTGAAGCCCCTGTGCATTTCCTTTCTGTGTATTTAGGAAGAGGGAAGTGGTGATCATGAGAGAAATTGAAAGAGTAAATAATAATGTCACAATCTGGCATGCTCTGGACTGTTATCCCCTTGCAAAAGTCTCCAAGTTAAAGATCAGCAAGAACTGTATAGTCACCACAAACCTTCCAGAGACGAGTTACCTTTAGCAAGTATAAGGCACAGAAATAACCCAGCTGTAGGGAGAAACCTTCCAGCAGACAGTTCATCCATGGCTCACTGGAGACCAGTGCTATTGCTTTCTCAGGATATTCCCTTTTCCATGGTAACTGATTTAGTTTCAGCAGGGATGATGGGGGTAATCAGAGCTCCAAGACTGAAGGAAAAAGACACTAGACAGAAATTGTAATGCCATTTGGGAGCTTTTAAGGGATTTCAACCCCATGAAGTAAGATCCTGCTCAATAAACTCAAGAATTCACTGCCTCCACTGAGTATTGCACTGAGCCATTATTGCTATTGCCCTGCCAGGAGTTCCTCATCCAGGTGGTTCTTCAACCACACCTCCAAGATGGCACAGAATCACTTCAGCTAGAGTCAGTTCTTCCCAAAATTGGGAGGGTTTTAAGATTCAGGAGCACCAAACAAGTGAAATTTAATGGGCTGAAACTGCATTATGTGGTATGTGAAACACAGATCCAGGTCTGATTTCAAACAGATCCCAGCAATGGGACTTAAGCCCTTATCTAACATCTCAGTGCTGGGGCTTCCTTGTCTGAGCCCACAAAAGCAGAGACATTGTTTTGAAAGACATCTTTTTCTCCATCTAACAAATTTCTTTCAACATGGAATGTAAAACCACTCTCATCAACCACCAGAAGCAGTGAAAATTCAGCACACAGGAAAATCTGAGGAGAAGGCAGGGTTATTCTCATGCAGCACTGCCTGCAACAGACCTGTCAGTACATTCATTCTCAGATCTTTGCACAGTCTCTAGGAACAACTACAACCTTTGGCTCACTGGTAACTGAACTGGGACTCTAATCTGGCCTTGAATCTGTAATTAGATATTTATTGATCTTAAAAACATTCAGTATATCATAAAAACCTCAAATGCTCCTCTAATAAACTAAGATATGCTAGTCACAACATGATTTCTAGGTTCTACAGCCTTTTAGTCATATTAAGATCCAATGAAACAGCCAAGTGCCCTCTGCTCTGTACCTCAGAGCTTTCCTCTGGGATGGCCTTTAAAACACACAGATATCAAACCCCCAGTATTGCTGTAATACTGCTAAATTTTACAGTGAAAACTGTTATTCCTAGAGGTAGGCTGCTACAATGCCCGTGTATAGAATCTATGTGAGTTTTTATTTCCCCAAAAGCCTGTTTTTCTCCACAAAATAGTCCACCAGAAGCAAGTTAATTATCCACCTTACAGAATCCCTCATCCCAGACCTACAACAACAGCTCTGCCAGTGCTGCACAGGCCATTATATCCCAAATGTCACCACACACAGGCAGGAATCCATTCCAGGCCATTCTTCAACAGCCTTCCAGCTCACACCCCGGTGCAACTTCAGCCCAAAGCCAGTGGTAGGTACACACTTGGCAGGGCTGTGAAACATATCCTGCAAGATTTATCCATTACTGCCTCTTGCCATTAATAACTCTCCTGTCTGATTAAGAATGGATTACATTTGATCAGACACTGCTAGACTTCACAGCTAGGATGATGAGTTCCCAGAGTTTTACTTATGTGAAACAGTGGAAGCCAAAAAGCTGTATGTCTAAAATGGACTGGTTTCCTGCAGTTTTAATGTATTAATAGCTCTCAGTGAAAAGAAGCCTCAAGCTACTTTACACTATTGCATTCAGTGATCTCCTTTCTATTTCCTTGGAATTAGGCAGGGTTCAATACACTTGCTAGCACAAAGTTGCTCTGAGAAGGAAAAGGGCCCTACTCCTCCTTTGCTGGGAGGGAAGGCAACATCTGGGCCCCAATTTTGCACCATATACAACCTAGTAGATAGCGGCACCAAAATTTGTTAGAGTGAGTTCAGAAATCTCATTGTGATGGATGTGGGGAGACAAACCTCACCACCATGGGAGAAGAGAGGCACCTGAAAGAATCATCTCCCCAGTTCTGAACAACAGCCAGGCCACACTTGGTGTTATCCCAGAATAATTTACTCAAGGTAATCAGAAGATCCACTGTTAACCACACACAGATGCAGTAAAGTCTTTCCAGTTACCAAATCATCCTCTTACTACTGGAGAATGACTTTAAAAATCCCTTAAGGTCAAGCACAAGAAGCATTTTCTAGTTCTATAATTAGCAAATGTTTCAAAAATGGAGGGAGCCTGACTTCTCTGAATGCTTCAAGCTCTGCCATCAGCAGAACTGGGGTTTTAAGTGAACCAGATCAACTGCTACCACTTTCTAGTTTGCACCTAAAACTGGAGAGGAAAGAGAATTCTATCTTACAATTCAAACCACTGAATTGTCAGCCTGGTACCTCACAGGTCCAAAGGTGTCTCCTGCACAGCGTGGCAGTGGTGGTGACACACAGCCACCTCTGCTGCCTCGAGGAGCCCAGAGCCCTGCATGGGAATGCATCCAGCCCCAGCAATGGGTGGGTTTGATGGGGGGCAGAGGGTAGCACTTAACAGTCACTGGCAGCCTCAGTCAACTTTTTATAGCCTAGAAAAAGTTAAGGCTGTGAGGATCCCCACAAAGGGAGAGTACATGTGAAAGGGAGTATTGATGTCTAACAGGTGCCAGATAAAAGGAAAATGGGTGGAAGGTGCATTTGCTGTTGCTTGGCTGAAGCACAACTACGTGAGCTGGATTTAATCCACTGAGGCTTACAGAGACCCAAACAGGTTTATGTCTTCAGAGTTTGGAATTTAAGCTGCCCAAGAAGACACATATATATTCATGCAGGCAAACAGTTATTACGTGTGTGACAGCCCCTCTGTGCAGAGGAGTTAGAGATTTACAGTTATTCCTTAGGTACAGCTGAAGTGTGGCCAGGTCCTCAGAGCTGTCCCACACTCTCCTCTCACCTCCCCCAGGTACACAAAGCCTGAACCTGCTGCAAAGGCAATGCCAAACCCCCAGGTGCCCCCGTGCCACTGTTTGCCAGGTGGGCTGTCAGAGCTCACATGAACTACACCAAGACAGTGTTGGCACTGCAGCTGCTCCACAGCAGAGAGGCTTTGTTAAGTGTCAGGCAACTCCCCCAGACACAGAGGCATTTAAACCTTCCTCTGCCAGCTGCTACCCACTGCTGATAGCTTCAGCAAGGGAGCTGGAAAACAGAACAAAACATCTTCTGTCCTGCTGCAGTGTTCAGCTACCACAGCAATGGTTACAGTTATTTCTCAGCCAAAGACTGCAGGTTAATGTGTCATTCACATCTATGGGATTAGAAATGCTTTCATGGTGTTCCTGGGTTAGTGTTGGCAAGCCTTTCCTTCCCATCCCTCCTGAGCCCTGTGGTTCTGGAAATCCAGAAAAAATCAGAACACAAAGCATATTGCCCCTAGTGTTGAGTGTACAGAGTAAACAAACAGAATCAATAGGAAAGTGAGATCAACAAAAGTCTTTTCAGTTTTAACAAATTAAGAGTCTAAATAGTACAAATAAGTTTTTTAAATTCCTTATCCCAATATAGACCTTTGTCAGTATTTTATTGCAGTAAAATTCTATTGTCAGGGCCCCTTTATTGCACCATCAGTTTTAAAGCCTACTGAGTGAAGCCTGTTCCAGGAAAAGTTCTGCTTCAAACCTGATGGCAGTCTGCAGTGACAAGCTGACGGGAGCAGAACAGGACCCAGCCAGTGCACAGTTTGTGATGGTGAGCTGTCACTGCAAGGAGGTAACACCTTGCAAACTTCCTAAGTGCAGCATCTGTGCTTGCTTGTTGCTCTGGCCCAGGAAGTGCTGGATACAGCTGTGTGGAAAACAGCTCTGTCCACTCTTGCAAACTTCATGTGGGGGCTGACCTCCCCTCCAGGATATGTGCATCCCCCAAGAGTGAAAACACAGGTCTGAACTGTCACCTTCCAGCTGCTCGGTGACTTACAGCAAGAGGCTCAGACACAAAGATTTGAATTCAGATCCTTTCTTTGTTCCAAGGCATCTCATGACTTCCCAAGGGTGGGGAGGCAGCACACCATACCTTCTTCCCCAGGGAGCAAGACTCAGGAGACTCTTTTGACATCGTATTGATGTGCATCCCTCCTAAGAGCCTTGCTCCACCTGCATTACTCATCCAGCTGCAATGGAAGTAATTGGCAGGGTAAAGTACAATTTGAGATTAACAAGGCTGCCACAGTCAGGATGTCTATAACCAAATTCTCCCTTTGAAATGCAAACAACCTGGCCACTGCCATAGATCCAATCAGCCCACCCACGTCTCATGTCCTCTGGGGTGAGACACAGACCAGACTAGGAAATCCTGCAGCACCCGTGCACCTTCTCTTCCATTTCCTCCATGGGAGCTTTGAATTTCAAGAGGGGTGGATCACCACTGGACACTGTGTAATACACTGAGGTCCCATTGGAGCTGTAGGGAGAAGTCCTGGATTCGATTAAGTGCGACTTGGCCTCGCCCACGTTCTCAGCAACTCCTGCCATGCCAGTGCTGAAGTGGGTGCTGAGGAAGGGGTGCTGCAGGAGCTTGGCTGCAGCTCGCTGCCGCTTCAGTTCCGACAGCGTTTGGTGGTTGTGCTCCTTGTAGGTGCCCCAGAGCTGCGGGGCCTCGGGCAGCCCGGGGTTGCCGTAGGGCAGCACGTGCCCGGGGGTGCTGTCGGGGTCGGCGTGCATGCTCCAGATGTCCCCGTTGGAAAAGGTGTACTGGTAAGGGCTGGCAGATGCCATCAGTCCATTCTGCAGCGGGATCTCGCTGTCGCACTGGGTGCTTTTGTTCGCTAGCTCTGGGAGGAGGGAGGAGTTCTCCAGCACTGAATTCTGTAACAACGAGACATGAAAGAGCATTTTCCCCCATTCCCCATAGCAGGGTTCATCCCTGTGACAACCCCTTAAGTCTGCTCACACTCAGCCTTTCTATCAGACAGGTGCTGCAGCACAAACATTGAATTCCCCCACTAATGCTGTGAGCCCCAACTGGGAACTGTTTCCCAAACAGGAACCTTAACTCTGAAGGCATCACACACACACAAAAATAATATGCTTAGCTACATAAAATGACAATAACTTAATTAAAAACAAGTCACTGCAAAGTAAGTTTACAGTTCTTTTGTGCTTACCAGCTTGTGAGCTTTAGAATGAAAGGCAGACACTATTTTTTTGGAGCATCCTGGTTCATTTTTATCTCAAAACTATGTATGCAGCTGTACATCCAAAACAGGCTTTCCACTTGAGTGGGACATCCCAGCTTATACCAAACAAGAATTTGGTCTTTTGCTTACACTTGGTGGAATAGGTCTACAAATTTTTCAGCCACCTTCCACCCACTGCTACTGAACCTGCACCACCAGCCCTCCTCAGTGACTCCCATGAAAGAGAAGAGATTCCTTACAGGGTCTGTATTCTCCTGGTCAGACCGAGTCTCCCCAATTTCTCCAATGAGACCCGAGTTTCTTCCTTCTTCTGTTGCCCCCAGTTGCTGCCACACCATGGCCTCCTTCTCACACTCCTTTCTGTAAAGGTTTGTCCTGTCCGAAAGGCTGGCCCTCCTCACCACCTTCCTGTGGGACAGGGACAAGGGGCATCAAAGCTGTGAGCAGGACATCACATTTCCTCTTAACCTGTAGCTCTTCTCATCTCCTCCTCCTCCTCACATTTCCCAGCCTCTCCCTCTGGAATGGAAAGTGGATTCAGCTTCCTGGCACCCACACAAAGCGAAGGCACTGGCGTGGATACTGAAGGTGGGAGGAATTTTAAGGAGCTCTAAACTGGCACTGCAAATTTTTTTAGGTCACCTTATGGACCTATTCTGCAACCAGTGGAGTAAATGTAGAAGGAAATGGTCCATGGGCTGTTTAGGGAGCTTTGTGGTGTGCAGGACTGCTTTGGTTTCTAGAAACATCTCAGAAAGACCTCTGCAAACTGTCTCAGCACTGCATCTTGGCCATGTGACATACTACTGAAAAGCTCAAGTTAATCCTTAGTTGAAGCACTGATTTTCCAACACCAGTTTCAGGGGTTTAACAGAGTAAATTCTCACCATTTGGTCCTGTGTTCTGGGCAGCTGTCAAACCACACCAGCACAAAACCATTTTCCCCCCAAGAATTAGCACCTCTTCCTAGTGAAAAAAATACTCTTCAAAGGAGCTGTGCTTTCAGCAACCAAAGTGAGCTACTGCCTTTAATTCAGAAAGGACAGATGGGTTGTTCTCACCGACCTCAGGGAGCTCTGCAAGCACACCTGGGTGGCCAGGCCAGTGGCCCAAGTGACCTGCAGGGAAGAGCAGAACTCACCCCCGGCTGCCCGTGCTGGAGGTCCTGCGGCTCAGGGAGGATTTATGCCTCATCTGAGACTTCATGATCACATCGTGTTTGTGCTTCAGCTCCAGAAGCAGTACTTTGAATTCCTCCTCTTCACACAGATCTATGGCACACACAGACCAAGCCCTTTGTCAGATATTTTCATTAACACCACATTATTAACTGTGCCTTCCTAGTTAGCCACCCAGGTCTTAGGGCTGCACACAACAGCAGGGAGACTCCCAAGCACAAGGGATAACAGAGGAAACACACAGCAGGAACACTTGGTGCTTGGGATATGCCTTCTTCCTTCTTTTTATGAGCAGGAAGAAGAATTTTCTATAGTAAAGTGATGCTTCAAAACTTCAGTCCCAGTTAAAGAGCTTTAACTTTGATTCTAAAAGGATACCTAAAAAATTATGCTAATGCTTCTGAAAGCAGCCATTTCTTAAACATTTCTTTCTTTCAGCTTCATAAACTCACCTATTGGCATCTCATCCAAAGATGTCCTGGCACTCAAACTAGCCCCATGGGACACGAGCAATTCAGCCATCTGCATCTAAAGAATGGAAAGAAAGCCAAGTTGATAGAGGCATTTTAGGCAATTTAGGCTTTCCTCTCTAAAGCTGAAAGGTTGGAATAAGATGAGACGCAGGTTCAACTCGCCTCAAATAACTCTGGTATGCATGTGATGTTAAACACTGTTCCCACCTCCACTTGCACTGGCATGCTCTGCCTGAAATTTCTCATCAACCAGTTCTTTCTGGAGCCCTTGGGATGTCCAGAGGGCCCAGAGAGCTCTGGACAGCCCTTGGGTTGTCCAGAGAGCCCAGCCCCAGTTGAGATTTATTCCATTTGCCGAGTACTCCACAGCTTGTCCAGGCAGGAAGAACACAACAGCAGGGAGGCTCCCAAGCACAAGGGATAACACCCTCACACATGACACTTACAGCAAAATCCTTACCTGTCCCCAGAAAGCAGCAGCATGCAGAGGTTCCCAGCCATCCCAGTCCTTAACATCCAGGCTTGCCCCCTGGTCAAGAAGCACTTCAGCTGCATGCAGATAACCATTGGCTGCAGCTATATGCAGCTAGGAGATAAGGAACAGAGCATGAGCCGCCTGCAAGGACCACAAATGGTTTTATACACCGAGTTTCAGAGGATTTTCTTGGATAATGTTTGAGCCTAGAGCTGGACAGGCAGCACATTTCACACTGGGCAGATGGCACCAGGTCAAAAGCAGGTCGTTCCTGTTATTAAAGCTCAGTATTGCCTGCATGTAATTCTGTTTGGAGAGGAAACTGCTTAACAGTTCTTAGAATAACTTAGATATATGGATGAGAAAAATAATATATTCACATTTTCTATCGGGGGCTTTTAAGTGCTTCCCAGTCTGTAGGGAAAGCACCATCAAAACATGAGCCTGCAATGCAGAACATCATCCACTCTAAGTTCTGCATTCCCCATGCCAGAAGAACATCTTCTCTTCCCCACCGAAGTGCTGTGGACGTGATTTTTTTTGAATCAAATTTACAGCCTGCTTTAGTCAGGACTCTCTCCACGCAATTGCACTTTCAATCACACTATAATTATTTTCACCATTTGAAAGTCAAAAACATTTGAAACCTTGGCTACTTTAACTTAAGGGAGGATTGTTTTTCAGATATTGGCTTCCAACTACAGCCACTACTTTGGAGACAATCAATAATGGTCTCTTTTAGTCCCCCAACTTCACGTCTCTGAAGATTTTCTTAATTGCAGTCTGCTGTTGCATCTCTGAGCAAAACATTACCCATGTACTGCTCTGAAGGGATTAACTCCACTCAGAGCTCCTCCTACTTCAGTTGTGCTAAATGAGAGAATCAAAGCTTCTTTTCAAAAAATTTTCATGAGGATGTCACCACACAGTGTTAAAACTTCATCTGGAAATAAATCCTGATGCTTTCTGGCAACTCAATTAATTTCTACATAAATTTTATGCCACTTTCTAAGGGTCACATGAATTAATAAGAAGTCAGTTGGGGTGATACAAAATGGGGGAGCCCAGAGGTCTGCTTAAATGTATGTATATAATCCTTGTTAAAGGGAAAAATGTGTTAAAAAATAAGCTGCAATAAAAACTTCAATCATCCAAGCTTACCTTTGGGGGAGCCTGCCCTCCCCTTACACTTCTGGTATATGCTAAAGGTAACATTTAGATTAAGAAACTGGAATGCACTGCCATGGCCTGGCCCTCAAACACATGAACCAAGTTCCTGTATATCAGTTATGTCTGGACCCAAGCATTAAATGACCATGGTTGTATGAAATTCCCAGCACATATGACCTCATTACTGAGCTTTCCCTAAGCTGGGACTGCTCTAAGACACGATTTAGAATACACATTTGTGGGGTAAAAAGAACTAGGATAGTTCAGCCTTCCCAGTCCCTGTGCAGACAAATCAGATGCCAGCTTGCTTTGTGCTGTACACTTGTCCTGGGTGCCCACCTCTGCCCAGGGCCAGGTGCCACCAGTGTGAACAAACAGTGGCCACTGACTCTGTGTGAGCCAGACCCACACAAAGCAGAAAGGAGGCAGGGAGTCTCCAGGGTTCTCAGCACTGGATCCTGCTCCTGGGAAAACCAGAGGGCTCTCACATCTCCTCCACAGGAGTCCAACCAGTCCATGAGAAGCAAGAGGTTACTGGGAGGTCTTCCAGGCCCAGTTCCCTGCAGGTCAGCAGATGCGTGATATTCTGTGGAACTTCTCCTCTCAGTGACTTGCACCTGTTGATTTTGTGTAATTCCTGCTCCAGGGCAGGTTTCATAACCTCTGGGCTGAAGGAAAGCAAAACTGAAGCTGCTGCAGTTTCACTCACCAGCGTAGCACCTTGGGCATCTGTCCTGTTCAGGTCTTGGCCAGTGGCAAGTATGTCATGAATGTCACAGATCATGACCTGCTCCGGAGCAGCTCGCATCTCATTGATCCTTTCCTGGGTAATCCCTGTTAAAATTCCAGTTAGAAAAAGGACAGTTGGAAAGGCTGAGTAAAATTCTCCACTGATTGAGTAAAATACGATTTAGGATCCTGGTTGACATGACCCCACATCCTTCACCCTTGTGATCTTTAGGAATCAGAATAACCAGACAGAGTCAGGTCCCAAGAAATCATGCCAGGAGCAGCTCTCTGCTTTCCTCCAGAGGCAAATCAAGAGCTGAGAAAGAGGGTAATTTTTAGTACCACATTGACCCATTTCTGTATTTAGGAGACTCAGTCTCCTTACCTTGATAGGCCATGCAAGTCTCAATGACATCCAGGGTGGGCTCATCTTCACAAAGGTCATATGGCATGTTGCCATCTGCATTGACTGCCAGCAGGTCTGCTCCACTGCAAGGGGAAAACTGAGTTACACCTGCAAGGAACTCAGACATCCTGGAGCAGACAGTGCCAAACACTGGGATAAATGCTTAGGAAAAACTAACTGGGATTTGATAGTTGCCCAAATGCCACCAAGGTACATATGAGATAAAAAAGACTTGAAGCAAAGCTGTGGAGCTATGAGTGGAGAAGATAAATTCCAGAAGTGGATGAAAGGCAGCGCACTACATCTCCTTCCTGAGTCAGTAATGCCCCGTGTTCCACATCTGCTCCATTTTTATAACCCTCATCCAGAAATTTCCTAACCCAAGTGGGAACATCCGCCAAGGGATGCTTGACTGGATCCACTTTGCTCCTTCATTATACAGTCCAAGAAAAGCCAAATTTTCAATGCTTATCTCCCAGATGATAGCACCACAGGGAGAAGTCTCCCTCCCTGAGGAAGAAGCAGCAGGCACAGCTGTGCGAGGCAGCAGGTTAACACTCCCAAAGCACCAGCACTCTGGGAAAGGGAGAAGAGGGCTCCTTACACAGGCACAACTATCTGCTCCAGGCAGGGTTCACCACAGGTGCTCATGAAACAGCTCAAAACACACCTGGTTTCCTCCTCCTTGCTGGCAAGTCTAGGAAGACTTGAGCTTTAGGGACTTGGTCAAGCACGTTGTGTCACCACTGGGGATCAAATATTGCAGGAAGTTTAGTGATCACTAATTAAGACCCAGTGAGACAGGTCACAAAGTTCACCCAGGTGTCTGAGTTACACAAGCACACTGCTGTCCTCCTGCACCAGTGTCTGCTTCACTGGGGCTGGAAGATCTGAAGTGCTGTTTAGGAGCTTGAGGGTGGATCCTGCTGGCTGCTCCTGCTTCTACCCCCCCCAGCAATCACAGTTCCACAGGCACACACAGACACACCAGAATACAGACAAAAAGGGGCAATTTTTGGCCCAGTCTCCAGAAGCTTCACAAAACTGAGCCTAGTCATCCAGGGTTTTATTGTCTCCTCAGCCTTTCTGCTCTTCCTCCTTCACCCCCTTCTACCCCAAACAGGAAGGACCCCCATGAGCAGCCTGAAAGCAGGGAATCATCACCACTGCTGCAACCTCCCAAGGTCCTCAGCAGTCTCAGCTTCCATCCACAGAAGCTGTGGGTAGAATGAGACCCGCAGAAAGGACAGACACAAAAAGCCACCTACTGCTGGATGAGGATCTTCACCAGGTTGATGTGACCACACGTGGCTGCTGCGTGCAGTGGAGTCCACAGCTCGTTGTCCTTGGCGTTGACGTTGGCCCCGTGGTTGAGGAGGAGCTTGACTATGTCCTCGTAGTTGTCTATGCAACACTGAGGAGGAAGAAATGCAGACACATTGGGGTTTTTTAAACTTTGGGAAAATGAGCGTTCATATCTGCTCAGCTGTAAAATAATAAAGAGCACCTGGACATGGAGACCTGCTTTATCCTGCACTGCTTGGCAAGGAGCATCTCCAGCAGAGTTAAACACCAAATTGAGCCCCAGCAGGTCAAAAAGGCAGAACACCTACACCGGACAGACCAAAGGGTCACTGGTGTTTTCCAGGGCCTTCTGGTGTGGGCGCAGAACCAGCAGGGAATAACAGCAAACACACTCACAGCTTCTATTCCACTGGGTCTTCCATATTCAAGAGCAAACATAGCAGAAATTCAATGTAACCAGTATAACCACATACCAAGGGATGAGCTGACAAGCTGGCATTCCCTTTTCTTAGGGAGAATCCCACACACTGGCATGTGATGAGCAAAAGTCTTCTCAGGAGCTCACGCTACCTACCACATTTATCTGGAGAGGCACAAATTGGATTCCCAGAATTATGGGGCACTTTGCAGGGTGCTTTTCAATTCCTGAAAAAAAGCAGCTTCCTTCCTGCATTTAGAGTACAGCCCAGCAGGCCAGAAGGGCCTCAACCTCTGTCCTTTGGTGAAGGTGGAATTTGCTCTTTGATCCACCTCTCGTTCACCTTTAGACATGAATGTGCATGTGAGAAAGACATTAAAATAAGATTTATTATTGTGCAAGAAGGCTGTTTGTGGTCTGTGCACTGCTGCAGACCCACACAGCTCAGCACACAGTATGGGCTGTTAATGGGGCTGAATTCCAACACACAACAAACATTTCAGCAGCTGAGTGACAAGGACCTTTCAGGTATTTCTATTTTGTTCACTATTTGTACATGGAAGTGAGGTTAAAGTCATGCCTGTCACACAGCCAAGTTATCACAGAGCGGAAGGAAGTCACATTCACTGGAGGGAATGCTAATGTGCCCACTGAGGGGCTTCTCTGTGCTCAGGGATTCAGTTAATTCCAGTAGATACAAAGCTCCCATCAGAACTCCCAAATGCACCTTTACAGCCTCTCAGTGGGCAAGGTGGGATTGATTCTTCAGGCTTCAGAGCCTGGCTGGGAAAGCAAGGAGGCTGTCAGTGTCTCTCTGAGTGCACAATAACATCTCTTTGGAGAGGTGATGGTGGTGGGACCTTTTGTTCTTCCAGGAGCCAGTTTGCATTTTTAAACAAACATTCATCCAGCTTTGAAGAGAGCAGGCGACTGGCAAAAGAATCCAAAATCCCAAGTCAATGGGAGCATTCAGAGCAGGGAGTTATGGCCAGAAAGCCCTGAGTGCTCGTGTGACAACCACGCCACTGTTGTTTGAGGCAGTGGAGGCGGCAGCTGCCAGGCACGGCCAGTCCCACGTGCCTGAGAAAGAATAGAAAAACCCTTATGGAAACAGCACAGGGGCTCCAAGGAAGGCCACAGACCTACACACCACTATAGCAAGTCTGTATTTCACTGGTGATCAGCTACTGCCATCTCATACTGACTTTGGAAGTCCCTGAGCCTACAGCGAGCAGCAGCGGATTCTTCAAGCATCTTGTGCATCATTTCTTTAAATCACTTTCAAAACTCATTGATTGCCAAGGTCTCTAAATTTGAGTTAATCTGCTGTAAGAATTTAGAGCCCAGTCCTACAAAAATTAAAGAGTGGGGGAAATGCTGTTCACATGTGAAGTCCAGCCCTGACCCTGTGTTCTTATTATCACTGAATAAAATCTGGGATACAGCAAGAAAAGGATTTGATCTCAGTTTGCTCCCCAAGAAACCAGATCGCCAGCACAACATGGTGAAGTTCCACTGCTTTAACAGAAGAAAAAAAAAAAGAAATCTAAGAGGTCTCCCTGTTACACGTGGCCAGGTTGGCTGAGTGGGCAGCAGGAGGTGTGAGCTCCTGCCACGCCTCACCTGATGCAGCGCAGTTAATCCATCCTCATTGCACAGGTCGGGGCTGATGTTGCTCTTCAGCAGGTAACACACTGCAAGGCAAGACAGAGGAGAGTCAGAGCAGCCACCCTGTCACATCTGGTGCTCCCAGCCAGCCCTGGCCAGCTCAAGGCAATGCATTTCACACCATCAGTGCGGGCAGAGTGCTGGCTTGTCACCGCAGTGAGAGCAGAGCCTTCCTGGCTTTATCCAGCAGAGAGCACCAGCACACAATTTTCCCCCAGCTTCCTTCCAAAGGAGACTTAGCACAGTTACAATTTTCATTCAGTTGTGCTGGAACAGTCTCCATTTTTGCCGTGTGCTTCACAATACCTGAGAGTGCAACCTCTGCACTCTGTGGCCCAGGAGAGCCCAAAGGGGATTTGGGGATCCCGAGTTACAACCACAGAAGAGATTCCTCCCACCATGAGAGGGATGAGGCCTTGCCTCAAGAAGTCATCTATCCATTCAGGGCCCTGCCACATTGAATACACCAGGCTTGCTTTGGACACTTCACTTGAGCTGCTGGGTGTTTGGAGAAAGCTTCCCAGAGGCTTTAGTTTTTAATCACTGCTTTGGGGGGAAAGGGTAACATTTATTCCATTAAAGTGCAAATTTCTGAAACATATGAAAAGTCATTAGCCCCTAGGTGAAAAATTTGCACAGGGCAACAGCAACAAGGTTGGCAGAGGGCATAAATTAATAGCAACACCAGAAACTCTTCAAATTCAACACTGCTGACAGATCTTGATGATCCATGCCCATTTTCTGTTGTTTCCTTGCTCATTCCCTGTTTTCTCTCCAGAGATTTCACTACCTAATGCTTTTCCTACCTCAGATGTCACTGACAGCACAGGCACAAGCCAGAGGTTCATAATCATCTCCCCAGGGCCAGAGCAGCAACAGATATTCACGTCACATCTGATTTGATGGCAGGCACGCAAGCACTGAGTAAAGCAGAGCTGCACAACCAGGAACACTGACAGAGCTAAAAGGGCAATAACTTTCCTCAGAGCTGGCAATCAAAACCACTGCAAGGCTGCTCACTCCAAAGCATCCTGCAGCCTCTGATCCCTGAGCTGCTGTCAGAGGGAGCTCTTTCCCCAGCACATCCACAGGGAGAACCATCTGCAGGGTGTCCCTGGGGACAGAGCACTTCTGGCACGCAAAACAGAACATGGAAAACACACCCACCATGACATCAGTGATGATTTATGAGGCTTTGTTTAAAAGATCTGGTAAAAGGCACTTGCAAGAAAGGCAAATTGAAAACAAAGTGAAATTTTGATTGGAAGCTACTGCTCTGACGTTATCACAAAGGAAGGCAAAACCAGACAGAAGTGAAATAAAACACTTCACATCACAGACTTGCTTCACCCAACTCAAAATGAATGCTTGGATTTATTTTTGCTGGAAATAATTTCAAGGCATTGACACCTGCTCGATTAAACTGCTGCAAAAAAGCAGAATGCAGCAAAGACAAAGCTCATCCAGCACCACAGTGAATCCAAACCCTTTTTTTTTCCCAGCTCAAAGGCCAGTGCAGGAAGCCCACGCCTACACTGGACTCACAGCCCCAGCACTTGCATGCTTAACAGTAATAAGAGCACTGAACCTCAGCCAGTATATCCAATTTAATGACTCTGCTTCTACTGTTTCTGGCCAGCCCTGAGCTCCTGCTCTCCTAATCCAAGCTGAGTGATACTCGAGTCATTCACCAGTGGGTCTGCTTGTCTCTTATTTACTTTGGATGCTCTGCCATTAGGGTTTTAATTCAATCTCAGTCAGTTAAGTGCCATTGTGTACTAATGACACACAGCTCCATAATCATGTTTTGCCTGATTATGGAGATTTGGACAAGTAGATGCTGGCAAATTAACCTTGTAAGTGCTGTCTCTCCATAGGAAGAAGCAGCAGCATAAATCCCAGCTTGTTACAGGGTTTTGTGTCAAAGGCACTGTGATCATGGCTTGACAGAGCTTGTAGGAGGCCCTGAAGGGTTAAGATTCAGAGAAGTTTTAATCTTACCCTAAAGAAGCTTTGAATTCTTCACTAACCCCTGCAGCAGTCCTCGTGTTCCCAGTGCACCTCCCCTTGGCTCCCTTTTGCCCTCAGGACAGGCTCACCTTATTTCCCAGTACCTGCCAACACACTGAAGACTGACAGCCACAAGATAGCAGAAAAGGGCTCAGAAAAGTCAGATAATGCAGCCAGGCATGGATGTGGTACCACTGAGTCCAGGCAAACAGGGCACGAAGAAGAGATCAGACTGCTTTCTGTCCAGTCCTAAGCTGAAGATTGCATGTCAGGGCTCAGGAAATGCATTTCAGGGCTCAGGGCAGCAGAGGCTCAGGCAGCAACAAGCCCTGATGCCTGCCCACCAGCCCCAGTTCACAGCAGAACACAGCCCCATTCCTGCCCACCAGCCCCAGTTCACAGCAGAACACAGCCCCATTCCTGCCCACCAGCCCCAGTTCACAGCAGAACACAGCCCCATTCCTGCCCTCCAGCCCAGCAGCAGGGCATGGGGTGGCAAAGAGCAGCTTCATCACCCCCTCTCCCTGTGAGCTGCAGAGGCACATGGAGGGAGGACATGGACACCTTCTCCATGCCCACTACCCAGGAACAGCCCTTCCCAAAAAGCCAGGAAGAACAAGTGCTCCTTTCTGATAAACTTCAGGAGAAAATGTACATTTGTGGGTTATCCAGTGCCCTAAGAATAGGAAAGGGGGGGCTCATCTGTGCTGCTGTGCAGTGCTGGAAGCTGGACCCTCACCTGTGGCAGTGCCACCGACCTGCTGTGCTGCTTCACACACAACATCAGTTCCAGGGCCCTGAGCGTGCCAAATGCTTCTCTCTTCAAGCCCTGCTGGTGTTACACGCTTCTCTGCAGAGCCCAACACCTTCTCCCCCACCTCCAGGCATGACTGATGCTGTACAGGTAGGAAGCAAACCCTTCAGCTCCCAAGGACACAGATGAATCCCCCAGCACCAGCTGATCGCCTTCTGTCGGCTCAAGCCTCAGCCTGCGCTGGTGGAAGGACAATCCCCAATGCTCGTGGAACAGCACAGAAATGAGCCCTCTGCAAGCCCCTAAGCCCCACAGAAAGGGCTCTTTGGGGTCACATCAGCATGTTCAGCAGCATCAGGCTCCACACTAACACCATGATTAACTTCTTAGAGAGCTCAGGGCCAAAAATGCTGAGCTCTGTCAGAGCTGCGCGCTGCACGTGGGCGGAGGCAGGTGGGGAGCAGGGGCTGGGTGCGTGGAGATTCTTCATTGCATGTCGAGCACAAGTTGTGGGAAGCAGTTCCAAAAGCACAGCAAATGAAGGAATGAAAATGATGGCAATAAGAGCTGGGTGAACAAATTGTTGTGAATAATTCATTGCAAATTGTATTAACTGAGCGATCACTCAAATGTATTTTCCATTATTCTCCTTGCTCTGCCTATAATTGAAACTCTCACACACCAAGATGGTGTACATTAATCTTCAATTTCTATTTTATCATTCACATCTGTGCTGTGTTAAATGGAAAACGCTCCCACAACAGCTGTAAAAATACAGCCTCGGTTTTAAGCCTCCTCTAAGATGTCCTGGGGCAGCCTTAGAAAGATTCTCCTCCCCAAACATAGCAAACCACTTCTCAGGAGCTCCTTTTCCTCCCAGCCTCACTTATTCTCCCCAAAAACTAAAAAGCAGGGGAAAGGCAAAAACAACACTGCAGAGTTCCTAAGGAAAATTCAACATGGGGCAATCAACTCTCCAGCCTGAAGAGATGTTGCATTTTTTATTGCTGTTACTTCCCACTGAGTTTACACTAGAAGCAGCTTTTCCAGAAAGGTCCCTAAACCAGATGAAGGAAAAAAAGCCTCTGTTAGTGCAGTTTCCCCTAAGTCAATAAGCTACACCATAAAATCCTGGATACTGTTACACTCCCATCTATACCAAGCACTTGCATACCTCAAGCATTAATAACTCACAAGAGAAAAAGCCAGCTGGAACTGATATGGATACCATGGAGAGATTAAAAAAAAACCCAACAGACACCTTCTTGATAGGAGGTCCTGATTCCTCCCAAAAATACATAATGGCAAACTGCCTCTACTGGCAAGCAGGCTTACCTGTGTGCTCCAAATTTACATACACACACAGGCCATTACTTTGTAAAAATCCAGGTTTGTCTCAATCTTTTTTACTCAACAATTTCTCTTTGAAATCATCCAAACTCTTCAAGTTCACCTTTTGGTGAACCAGGCACTTTCAGGCCACCTTTAAAAGGTGGGGTCTCTATAACAGTACAATAATTTCTGTATGTTCACACATGATTTCACTGCATAAAATGAAGTTTCACTTGGGTTAATAAACCATTTTTACGCATTGCTCCAAGTCCCTTTCACCCAAATGCAGCTTTAGTCAGAGACCCAGTGTAGCAGAAGCTCCTTCCAGCATTATTTGTAGTGACATACACACAGGGGTGTTGGCAAATGTCTGCAAAGACTGATCCCAGCCTGCCAGGCATGGGACTGTGGAGGAGCTCAGCTACTTCAAAGCTGCATGTTTACTGCTGTGGTTGTGCAGGGATATTTATTACACAGGAGAAACAATGCCAGGAAAACAGCACTGAAGCTGTGAGTGCTCTGCCAGCTCCCTAGCCCAGCATACAATGATACTCACATTTTACAGCATATCTAAACTCTGAGCAATAACAGGATGAACTCACTCAGCCTTATCCTCCACTCCCTGCAATGTACAACTGATAGCCCATGCTGGGCCATTGATAACTCCACAGCTCCCTAAAGCTTTCTGAAAGACAGAAAAACCCCTCAGAAAGCAAAACGCCACACTCAGCTTCAAACACAGAGTACACCTAAAAATAAATATGGCCCAGTTTGCCTGCTGAGCCAGCGACTGAGACATCCCATCCTGATTGATCACTGAGCTTTCTCAGCAAGGTTCAAAGCCTGTTAAACACTTCCCACCCAGTTTATAGCCAGGCACACACACTGCTTCTAATATACCCACAAAACCTGGCAAGTCTGGAGAGAGGCCAGCAGAGCCCCATCTGCTTGGTGCCACATTCAGGGCAGGCACACTGCACGCAGCCACACTCAGTCCTGGGGCTGCTTCTCTCAAGGAAAATCTATTTCTGACTTTGATGCTTCTTAGTTAAGAGGACACAGCCCTCCTCAGCCCTGAGGAGCCTGTTTTTCACAGCAGGCTCCTCCTGCATGGTTGGGGTCCTGGTTTATAGAAGCTTTATTCTGACAGCAAGTCAACAAGTCGTGCATTTATTTAATGCATAGAGCCCAATTCATTCTCCCCCCTGTTTGTGCATATTTCAATCCATTTTTGCTTTATGCTTTCACCCTTACCCATCACTGCAGCACCACAGCAACAAGAGCAATGCTACAAAGGGACAACCTCCTACAGCTGCTTCTCAGATGGATGGGCCACAGCCTGGCTCCCCACCCTTCTGCATCCCACATTTTTCTTGTTCTGCATGCAGGACTTCAAGCTCTGATAATCCACTTAGTGCTAGTGATGATAAAGCATCTTTCCTCAATGGCTGCCATCCACCTGGGATTACTGGGAGAAGGAAATGTGCAAGTTACCCATCTGCAGCTACAGTGCTTGAAGGGCGTAGCAGAAGCAAAGCCAAATTTATTTCAATTGGGAAAATAAAAATCAGAGGATGCTGCCATCTGACACACCTTTCTAAGGATGTAGTGTCATGCTCAAAAGTATCCTGATCCTCTTCTCACCTCAGGCTAACAGTGAAATTGGTCCACAATGGAAATGTTAAATACATAAAGCAAAATTAAAGTCAAAGGTTACTTCCCTGGTTTCCCATTTGTCATCTGGTATTAAAAGAACAAATAAATCATTTTGGGATGGTTTTTAAACAGATGATGGGATTTGAAAGGGATGAGTGTTTTATATAACCTTTGGGCTCAGCTGCCTTCAGCAGGATTGCTGTGGGCAGGGAGCCAGGAAAGCAGATTCCCCAATATCACTGTGACAGAAACACCTGGGCTGCAGCAGAGCCTCCTCTCTCTTTACGAGGCATTTCAGAGTAGTTATTTGAACAGTCCTGATTTAAAGAGTACTAAAAAATATATTAACTCAGACTTGGGGAGGCATGGACCAAGCAACCCAAGGCCAAGTTTCCCAAGGATGACTCAGGAGTTTGGCACCAGCAGAGCAGTGCTGGCTTTTAGGCTGTGAGAGCTCACAAAGGGAATGGTCCTGCTGTGGTGGAACCACAGGAGTCAGTGGCCTGAGCAGGGAACAACAGCACAAAGAGAGGGATGATGGACAGCCACAATCCCCAGGAGCAGCTCCAGGGGCACCTGCACCCCCCATCTCCTGAGTTCACACCTGAAATTTTGGCTTTGGTGGGCCCAAGCAGGTGAGCAACACATCTCATTTTAATTTGAGCCTCAGGCAAAGCGAGAAACTCAACCAGGACCTCCTGTTCTCCTACTGCTCTGGCTGCTTCCAGCTTTCTTCCTACAAAAACCACTTATTGGAAGTCATGACAACAAGGAAAGCCATTCAGACAACAAAAAATCAACACTACATGTGCCTTTTATCTGAGCAGCACAGAGGATCTCACTTGTATATGAGTTCAGAAACAACTTCTGATGTGTTGGACCAAAATCCATCCACTGAGACATGGAGCACTCAGCACCTGTCTGTACTAATCTTATTAGAAATTAAGTCTGTCAGGGTACTAAAAAGGAAATGCATCATAAAAAGTAATTTGCTTTAATAGAAATGACAGCCTGAGAAGTGTTTAGATAAAAGGGAGCTGTGGTGTCAGGAGGGAAACTTCTGCAGCTGTCTGAGTCTGTGAAGAGCTTCCCCAGCCACATTAACACAATAACCCAACAGGTGATCAGATGAGCAGGATTGCAAAGGCCCCCTCCAACCTCCACACAGAGCCAGAGTGTCAGGATTTGCAAGAGGATACTCTGATGTGCTCTGTGTAGCAGGAAATAGCTCCTATTGCCACTTGCAAGTGCTCTTAGGTTCCAGAGCCAACAGCCTCTGCCCCAGCTCGTGTTTCAGGCATCCTATGGCCCCAGCTAAGCAGCTGTATGCTGACCTGAACCACAGGAACGTTTTTAAGAGTTTCAATTATAAAACAGGAAACTTTCTACTCAGAGTAACGGAAGAGAGGTTGTGCTGGAGGGTGGGGAAATACAGATCTGCTTTTCAAGCTGCCCTGAGCTCATACTGAACAATTCCCTGCAGTGCCAGCCTGCTGACCACATCCCAGGAGCTCGTGGCAGGCTGGGCTCTCCTCCTCTGCCCAGGACTCTTGTTCTGTGTTTCTCTAACCACACTCTGCTCTTCAGAGGGCCCTGGTCTGTTCTCTCTATCTGCTCTGGCTGTTTCAGTTCCTGCTCCACTCTGACCTCAATCAATCCTGCTTATTGGGGTTTTTTCCTCCCCACCTCCAAAGCTGTCTCTTTTTAGTTTAGGATGAGTAGAGTGGGGATGGAGATCTTTCAGAGCTACAGACCCACATCACACCCTCAGGGCTGCTCCCATGGGTGGCTGCACCCCTGACCCAGGCTGCCACAGCCCTGCTGTGAACGCCTGCAAGGGCCTGGTGTGCCAGCACAGTGCCACAGCAGGAGCTGCTGCCAGCCCAGATGTGTCTCACGCCATTACCCACCTGGGAGACCACAAGGGACGTGCCAGCAGTTAAAGAGTAATCTGCTGAAACCTCAGCTCCTTGGCTCTGTTTCTAACTGGAAATGCCGTGCTGCCATGTGGTGTGGGAAGGGAAATGTCTATAAAAGCAGAAAATCACCTCCCCCCACCCCCTTTTCTAGTATCAGATAAAGACAGAATACGGTTTCATTTTAAAAAACAAACATTACAGAAAAAACTTTCATGCAAGTTTAGCAGCAACCTAAACTTTAGGTTTAGGTTAGAGAAGCACTGGCGATCCTTGGCAATCCTTTTGCTTTTGCAACCTGTAATTATTCAGCAGGAAATGTTACACATTTCAGAGATTTGAATTTCAACAGCACCTTCCATGCAGAGATCTCCCAAAGTGCAGCTGCCTGTAGTGGGGTGAGCTCCAGGCTATCTCCTGGATTTTACAATCAGTTTTTGCCTCATTTCACAGCTGTGACATCTCAGCCCAAGTTAGAACAAGGCTCTGGGGGCTCAGGGACCTTTCTTTGCCAAGGTGACAGTGACAGTCTGTGGCACAGCTGTGACGCTGCCCTTCAGCCCAGGTCCCAGCTCTGCCCCTTAAGCTTAAGAAAACTCTGCTCTCCTCCATCCTTTCTGTTGTTCAGCCAAGAGCAATTGGACAAAGCAGCTGAAACCTCAGTGCTAACAGCAATTTTTTATCCCTACTCTCACATGCCCAAGTCCAAGTTTGCAATTTTTAAGGGCTGATCCAATCTCACTATTCTCCCAGACTTTCCAACCACTTCTCTCTGAACCTTCATTTCAGCACCTGTCACACAGACAAATCACACAGCCCACAATTTATTCTTTGTATTAACAAGGTAGTGCATTCCAATTTGCTCTCCAGGTCAAACACCTCCAATCCCAAAGCAATCCCCAAAGTCCAGTGTCCATTGGTTACCAACAAACTCTTGTCAGAGAAGCCAATTTTATCTGTGAACATCATCACCAGAGGCATTCAGCACTGCAGAGAAACCAGCTCATACATGTGAGAGTGGAATCAAAAGCTAGCACCTGAGCTTGGCAGAAATGCAGGTTTTTCACAGCTACAGTGGTGCTTGCAATAAATGAAACAGTGACTGCAAAAAAGCCTTCAGATTTGGTCAAAACAAGCACAGCCATACAGCCTGGCCTGGTCTATAACCTGACTGTGAGTGCTGTACATACAGATCACCTTGTTTTAATAATTATCTCATCTGTTCCATCACACAAAGTTAAAACTCTCTCAAACAACTTCTGCCACAAGCTCCACATGATTTCTGCTTGGAGAAGGAGAAGATGAGCGCTCCCAGGCAGGGGGATGCAGTGCAGCTCTGGGACTGCTGGGAGGCCCACGGGAGGCAGCTCCAGAACTTGACAGGTCATTCAGACCTTAGAAAGGCACAAAAAAGCCCAACTGGCTGTCTTCAGCCATCCCTGCCCTGTGCACAGACACCAAAGGGCAGCCTCATGTGAACTCAGGACAGCTTTTGCTGCCAGCTCTCCTCTGCTGAGCTTGAGGCACTTTGATGCAGAGAAGAAAGGAACTGAGCACGGGGCTGGCAGCACTTTCCTTTTTTGCCTCACTTTCAAAAGCCATCTCCATCAGCTTCAATCTTTCATCTGAACAATACAGCCTGAACTCAGCAAACCCCTTCAGATCAGTGATGGGCAGAGAGAGAAAAGCTCTCCATTTCCTGGCAGGGCAACAAGGATGCTCCCTCGAGCAAGGAGAGGTTTGGGGTCCAAACCTACAGCAGCCCAGAGTGGAGCTCTGAGCTCAGGACTCTACCAGCCTTTGGGGCAGTCTGAGAGCCTTTTACTTAACATAAAGAGGAAAAGAACTGAAGGTCTCCTCCAGAAAGAGCTTTGCCTAAGTGCTTCAGGCCAGGTCACTGATGTGAGATGAGCACTTCAGTCTCTATGCATACACTGATTTATTTATTTTTAATTCATTGCTTTGTGTTTACACACTGAGCTTATTATAATTATATGTATTATGCATATAATCTGAATATATTATTGTAATATATATTAACAAAATACATAGTTCAAACCACCAAATTAAAAAACACATCATTCCTACAGCTCCTACACAGGTTTAAAGCACCCCACTTATCAGAGCAGTATCTCTGAACATTGAAACCAGAGCTCCTTGATGCTGGGAACAAGCAGTTACAGGCAACAGCAGGGAGCAGACAGGGCACAATATATCCTACTTAGAATCATAGAATTGCTAAGGTTGGAAAAGACTTTTAAGATCATCAAGTCCAACCATCTGTTGACTTCTCTCCCTTCATCCCTGTGAGAGGATTCTTATCCTGGGATAAAAGACAAGTCTCCATGTCAGAATTGCAAGTGAAATGCCTCCCCCAGCCTCTGCAGCAAGAGGCAGCTCAGAGGAATTCTAGTTTTCCTTTCTGCACCAGTGGAGAACAGCTTCAGTTTGCCAAAGTATATCACATTTCCCAATAAAATGGCAGTTTGCAAAATAATTAACAGCCATTAAAATTCCCCATTAAGTTTTGCCACTAGCAACAGCAGGACCATTCTCCTCCCAGCAGCAGTGAAAACTCTGCTTATTTCTGTAGTAAACCCAGCGTTGTTAATAAGCCATTTTATCCCATCCTGTTTGTTTCTGAAAGCTCTCTCACCAGCAGATCCCTCTTATCAGGGAGTTTTTCATTACATATTTAACACTACAAGAGCCTGAGTGCCATGGACCACCTTTGAGCTGTCACAGAGCAGGAATGGTGACATTCATCTTCTGGGCATGAATGGCAGACTGCCCTGAGCTCACTGCTCCCTTACACCGAGGAGTAAAGGGGGAGTAAAGGAGCCTCCTTACTCTCTCCTGCCATGCTGCTTGAGGAGAACAAACTACATGATCAAATTAACTAAAAGAACCCCAATTTTGAACATTAAGGCAAGAGGAAATCCAGGCTCCAGCTTTGCATCGTCCCCCATCAATTCCACAGTTTAATATTTTGACTTGAACATTTACAGGAACAACAAAATGCTTTAGTAGCTCAACCCACCTGGGTAAGTTCATTAAAGTAATTAATGCTGAAGTGGCTGCTTACAGCTCTGCTGACAGCACTAATTACAGGCTGCAGAGGTGGATCCCAGTGACAGCAAAGGGGACCAGGAGCTGGCATGGAGATGGGCAGATGTGCAGCCCTGCACCATCCCTGGGCTGGACCCAGCATTCCCCTGTTCCTCCTGCTCCCAATCCCAAAATTCAGCATCTCCAGCACCATCAGAGTGTAACTGAGCAACTCCTGCAGCTTCTACTGTTTTTCTGCAGACCAACACCCAGCAGAAGAGACCTGGAGCATCCTCCTAAACACCTTTTTGAGAGCAAGCCCCTCATTAACAGGAGTAGGGCTGGCTAGCCAAGGTGACAGGGCTCTTGCAGAGGAGAGCAACCCAAACAATCCAAGTGTTCTGGCTCTTGGAGACATCATGGACCATCTAATCTCCTGTGAAATGAAGTGGGAGAGCTCCCACTAAACCCTCACTAAACCAGGAGTAGAACATTTCTCGCACAAGGAAGGCATGGGCAGAGACCCCCACATGCTCAGTGTGACTTGTGCCAAGAGCACTCGTGTCTGTTTCGGGAGATGCAGGAGATCTGATCCTCATTGCTAGATCTGTGATCAAGCACAAGATCCCTCCCCAGCTGTTTCTGGTTCACCTTTGTCTGGGAAAAACACAGGCTTAAAGAAAATTATTATTTTTCCAGTCAGTTGTTTGTAAGAAATGCTTTTGATATGTTTCCCACATTTCACAGGCTGAGGCAATCCCACTCCAAGCCTCCATCAGCACCCAATTAGTGCTACAGCAGAGGAACCCTGTTTCTTTCTGTTCATCTGATCACAAAGAATCATTTCCAGGGAAAGGAGCCCACCCCACCAGGAGAATCCAACAAGGCTGGATCTCACACGAGCAGCTGCAACCAGTACAGTTGTATAATGGAAACCTGACCCACAAACCCTGAACCAAATTCTGCTTGTCCCCCTTTGAGAAGTGAGCACGTGAAGGCTGCACACATCCTCTGTCCTGGCTGCTGCCAGCTCCTACAGCTGTAATCCCAGCTTGGCTCCACATCCCAATAGGACTGTGACCTCTCCTCCATCCAGCATAGCTGGCAGGAAGAGGACCACCAGCAAAAAGTGAGTTAAAAATGGGCCCTGGTTGCATAAATTGCATCATCTGTGCCACCTACAACTCAGGGATGGATGTGGCTTGGTGGCCAAGCTCTCCACACACCACCACCCACTCCTGGGTTGAAGGGCACACAAAGAACCAGCTGGTGCTGCCTCTCCCACCAAACAGGGCACCAGCAGCACTGGAGCAAGGGACAGTCCCCAGCACACACACCCCTCACTGAGCTAACAGCCTGCTTGGGGACAGAACAGCTGTGTCGTGATCAAGGTGACAACCAGGTGACACAGAGAGGTTTTGGGACAGACAGCATTAACCTCTTAGCTGCTGGAGCCTTGCTCACCAGTGCAACCCCAGCTCCTCGGGAGGGCTCTTTCTCTTCACAGACCCAAAAACCAGATTGTTTGAGGTGCTTTGTGCCTGCAATGCATGGCAGCATCAAAGACATTAAGAAGAAGAATATATTGCACCAGAGAGTCTAACAAATAACACACCCATAAAAGCAGGGATGAAAGCTCAGCACACACAGGCAAATCACAGCAGCTGGGAACTGCAGAGTCACCCTGGGAGGGGGACAGGAGGCAAGGCAAAGCCATCTACCCCTCCACCCCAGCCCCAGTCAGGTGGGAATATGGACAGACCTGAGCCCCAGAGCAGCTCAGCAAGATGCACAAACCTTCCCTTGGGTTTCTATTCTGCAGTAAAATTCCACAAAGCATTAAAAGGAGGTTCTTCAAAGGACTGTGAAAGGAGCAGGAGCTCTCATAAGGAGGTCCTTACACTGTCAGCAGTTTTGAGATGCTTTGCAACCATCTGATTCCTCCTTCCCCATGCAGCATATTTAAATCAAGGAGTTTCTTCAGAGAGTGGACTAGATTTGAATGACAAAGTTTCCCAGCTCCCTGGTTGGAAATCCTTTCTTTTCCCACAGTTTTGCTGAAAATAAGGAGAAATTTGCTCATTCCCAGCAGTGAGGGACAGGGGCCAGGCTGTGCTGACCCACTGACCAGTCCTACTTGGCCACACTCCTGGGCCAGCTCCCACGTGTCCATGGACACAGGGTACAGCATCTCCCCTCACAGGTGACACTGCCCCCTCACAAGAAAAACAGCTGGATAAAAGCTGCCCCAAGAGAAAAACCAGCCCAGTCTGCAGCCAGGAAGGGGCCACATGAGCCAGTGGGGAAGATGCTCCTTCACCCCCACCTGCCTTTCCCAGTGGGCAGTTTGAGTGTGTTACACACACCAGGAGCACAGTGAGAGAGGTTTTAGCCATCACGTGTAACCCCAGTGGATAACAACTCACTGAACACGATTTACTTAATGACTGTAGCAGCAGCTTCACAAAACGTGGGTGATTCCAGAAGTACTCAGTGCTTTGCTGCTGCTCCCATTTGCAGCCAAGCCCCAGAGCAAGGCAGGAACACTGAGATTTCCCCCAGCTGCTCTTATCTTGTCTCTCAGTATTGGAAACTGGGACCCATTGAGAGCAAACAAACAAGCCATGGCATTCACTGAACTCTGCTGTAAATCACTGCAGGGACAGGCTCTTCATGCAGGAGTGACAAGGAAGATGTGTCTGCAATGGTTTTATGGCACATCAGCGTAGAAAATGGTTTTATGTCCCTAAGAGCAGGTGATTAAAATTCCAAGATGTCACAGATTTTAATCCTGAGCTAATTTTTCCTCTCTTCTATGCTGTATCATACATCACCGCCATCAAGAAAGAAGAACTCTCAAAAATCAGATGTCCTGAAGCTAGAGTACAAGAAAATTATGTTTTCTACAGCAAATCAGTTCAACAGAGGCTCAATAAAACATGACTGATAATTAGTGTTTTCTTTTTGGCAGCTAGTAGCAATTGTCTTCTCCTTAAGCCTAGTGCATTTGCCAATTTAAAACTAATCTGTCCAAAAATGAAACAAAACATCTGCCAAAAAAAATCCCAGTGAATATTGGTTAAGATTTACAAAGTTCCACAGCAGAGTGTCACTTGCTACAGCATCAGACAACTCGACAGTAATTAGGGTAGAGCTGAGACAGCCTTGTGGAAAGAGCCATGAGGCAAATGGAAACTGGATGGGAATAGCTAAATCAGTTTAGATTTCCTTAACAGAGGTAGATCAAAAGAAAATTAACCCGATTAGGAGGGAGAGAGACACTGATCCAGATTCATGGAGCAAAGCAGAACAGCTATAAAGTGATATTTATGCCTGTTTTCCTTTCTAGGGCTGCATAAAGCATCAGCATGTACCAGTAGATTTGGCTCAGATTTATGGGCTAAGGGTAAACCCTTTTAAACAAGGACAACTTCTCTTCTCCAGTTTACTTTCCCAGTTAAGCAACTGTCAAAAAAAAAAAAAAAAAAAAAGGCCATAAGAAAAAGCCTCCCAAATTCAATTAAATAGAGTGGGTGACAGTCAGTGCCTGCTGGCAGTGCCATTCTCCCTGCTCAGGGCACCTTGTCCTGGTTGCAGCAGGGCAGGGATGCATTGCCAGAGCCCAGCTTGGGGCACAGCCCATTTCAGACAGCCCCAGCTCTGGTGCCAGCACTGGCTGTGGCCAGGCACAAGTCTGCAGTGTGGCTCTGTGGTCCCTGGCACCAGGCAGGGCACCTCAGTGCTGCTGTTGGGATGCTGCAGCACTGAATATTGCAGAATATAACACACACCCCCAGGAGCACCATGCTGCCTTCCCAAGGAAAGAGTGACACACACCCTGCTCCCTGCACCAGCCACCACCTCCTGCAGCAAACCCTCTGCTGCAGAGCTGCCACCACTGCTGGCCAGGGGTTCATCTCAGCTGAATGCAGCTGCTCAGTGACTTTGGGGGTGCCCAGGCTCCTCATCAGCCACCCCCAGCACCCTGTGCCATGCCCAGCCCAGCCACTGCCTCCTCCTTAGCCCCAGGGCAAGCGCCTTTGCAGCAGCACCCACCCTCTGCCAGGGTAAAAAGCTCCATGGAGCCACTCCTGCTGTCCCCAAACCCCACGGGAACGACTCCCTGCCCACAGATAATGACAGCACAAAAGCTCCCTGCCACCAGCAGTCCCAGAGAAGGCCACCCTGGCAGTGTCCCCGCATGCTCTTGGCAGCCCTGCTGCTTTCCAGAGCTGTGAGTGTCCCAGGGGATGTGTGAGCACAGGCACACAGCATTTTTCCAAAGCAAACGCACTCCCAAGCCTGTGACACCTTGGCTCAGGTTAAACACCCATGCCCCCAAGGCAGAGTTTTACAGTATTGCTCTACACCACAAATGGTGCTCGATCTAAAGAGGTTTTTGTTGCTGAGGAGGCTGTGCCAGAGCCAGGGCAGGCTGCAGCACTCACCCTGCTCTGACAGCGACACCTCCAGCCTCCCCCTCACCCCCTCCATAAGCACTTCCCCCAGCAATCCCTCTCACAGCTCAGTGCCTCATCCTGCTGGCTTCTACCCCAGCTGTGGAGAATTCAGACACCCCAACAACAGCAAAGGGATGCCCAAAATAAAAGAGCCCAAAGTCCTCTCATATTTTAGTGAGAGATAAACACGACTGACACTCTGCATGAGTCCCACCTTCCTCCACACTCCTGCATGTGTCAGATGCCACCTGGCACCTCCCAAGGAGCTGATATTGCACTGGATGTTATTAGGATCGAACACAGAAGCTGGTTTGGGACAGAGCAAAACCAACTTTACCCACTGCAGTGCCAACAAACACCCTTCCTGTGCCCTCCAGTCCCAGGATCTTGGGTGACCAAACTGATCTTGTCATGTCCCAGTCACACAGGAACCAGTGCTGGGCTCTTCACCCCACTTCACCACTTCACTCCAAACTCAGCCTGCTGGGTTTGGAGGCCTCTCTGGAGCACCTGGGTTTGGACTCAGCCTGCTGGGTTTGGAGGCCTCTCCGGCTGTGGCACCTCAGGATGCTCCATGCAGGGCTCCTAGCAGAGGGACCAGCAGAGACAGGCCAGCTGACAAACGAGGCACAGCCGTGAGCAGCATGGGACAAGGAGGAGCTTTAAACAGATGTGAGCAGCTCAGTGGGTAGGTAAACAGGATCCCCACTTCTTTCCTGTTCCACGGCTGGAAAACCCACAGGCCCTTCCTGCAGGAAGGGAAGGAGGAGGGTGGGGAGCCCACAGCACTGGGGTCAGCTTCCCAAACTGGGAACTGCCTGTCCCAGGGAACCACTCCTGCCCAGGGCACACACAAGATGTTTCCACTGCTGCTGGGAACTCCTGGTTCTGATCAGGGTGATCCCTGAGGGACTCAAAATGCCATGTCAATATATTTTAATACCACAGGGCAGTGATTAATGGGGTGGTCTGTAAAGCAGCATCCAGCAGGAAGGAGCTGAGCGTTCTTCACGTGGACTCTGTATCCTGTGGAGCACAGTGCTTTAGGTGACCCAACCAAACTGACTGCAATAAAGGCAAAATACCCAAATATCTTCAGAGGTCTGTGCCAAAATGCTCAGGGATCCCCAGCAAGCCCTCAGTCAGTGGTAGCTGAAGGTGCTCCCACGAGAGCACCCAGGACAGCTGAGTGAGCAGGGTGTTTGTGGAAGCTTTGAACGCCACGAGAATGACACGAGGTGGCCACATCTCTGGCTCAGCACCCTTGCCCTGCTCTAGGCACAGCTCCTTCCACCTCCACCTGCAATCCAAGCTGTCAATCCCACCTCACAGGAGAAAAATCAGCCAACAAATATTGCCCTTGAGCTACAAGACAAGTCTCTGGATGTAAGCAAAGCAAGAAATATTTCCTGTTCACTTGTTCCCTGTAGGGTAACTGACAGATCAATGCTGCAAACATTCCCATTACTGAACACATGGCAAATCCTAGGGCACTGATTGAGACAGTGCAATGATGAGCCAAGCCTTGAATTAATGCTACAGATCCAGTGCTGACCTGTACTCAGATGAACCTTTCCTGGCTCTGAAGAGTGGTAGAAAATTGCCACAAACGAGAGTAATTTGTGCCAGGGGACAGAGCAGCAGCTTTTTCATAGCTATTTCACAACTATATGATTGAAGTTATGAGAAGTAAATTTCCTATGAAAGCACAAGGAATCCTGCTTAGGTGCCTTTTCAGATGAAATTTTAAACTCATTTGCCCTTCTAATAAAAGCAAAATAGACTTCCAGCACTTCTCCATGACCCACTGCCACCTCCCAAACCAGACACGCTGTGGTTTTGGCACAGCATCCAGCAGCAGGTTGGAAGCTGGCTGGTTACAGCCTGGACTGGAACTTCATATCACATTCAGGCCTTGCATCACTGTTGTGACAGCATCAGCTTTAGGAGGAAAGAAACCCCTGTGCTAACTGCCTGACAGGCAGGAGGATGTCACTGCAGATCCACAGGGACTGTCCTCCTTCACTGGAGCTCTGGCTCTTTCTAACTCCTGCTATTTCAGGCTGTTACACCAAAATTTTAATTAAAACAAGAAGCCCATTTAAGCTCCCATGGAGCCCTGCTCTAGCCTTGCTAATTAAAGACAAACTGACAGGATCTGAAATGATAAAATAAACCAGGTCTGAAAAGTTTGAGGGACACAGGACGAGTCTAAGTAGGTTGAAGCTTGCTCTCCCTAGGAGCACTGTGTGCTGTCCAGCCCCAGGTTCCTGAGGGAGGTCCTGATCTCTGTGGAGCTGATGGGCTCTCCAGAGGGTGAATCACAGCACCCCAGGTCAGACCTCACCTGTCTTCCCTGACAGCACACAAGATCTGAAGCCAATGTTGGCAGACAGATACGGGAAGTTCTCTCCAGGTCCCTGACACGAGTGGAATGGCTGTTCTTTACTGCAGGGTCCCTGCTCCTCTCCAGCCCCCAGAGGCTGAGCTGGGATGGATTCCCAGGTGAATTCCTTGACCCAAGTCATTGGGCAAACCACAAACACCCTGCAGCAATGAAACCTCAGTGCTCCATCCCTGTGCAAGGACTTTGTACTTTTCATTCAACATTATTCAATAGGGTAAAACTTTGCTGTTATTGATAAGGAAGGGTTTGACACAGAGAATCTGTCAGATCAGATCATTTAAAAGACCATGAATACACCAAGCCATGGTGCCTCAGTCCTCATCATTGCAACCAGAACCATGGAAGTGTCAGCACTTCACCTCTAACCCTTGCTGCTCCAAATGGAAATGCTTTGAAGGTGCCACAATCTTCCCCACCCACTCAAAACGTGGATGTGTCCAGACAGATGCAGGTGTGACACGGGACAAAACAGAAGCTGTGTGCAGGTAACTCTGCCATGGACACCACCAGCTGCCAACCAGGCTAGAACAGGGCTGGTGCAAGCAAGGAGAAGGGTGTGACAGTGCCTCAGAGGTTGATTCCTGCTCTAGCCTCCCCCTTTTTTAGAGGTGAACTCTATAGCAGCAGCCCTTAGGACAAAAAAAATGTGAGTGTTGTTTTGTTTGGTGGGTGGGCTGCTTGGGGTTTTGTTATGGAGGAGGATTGTGGTTAACATGTTTTTTTACTAATGGAATTTCTCTTGTCAGTCCAGGTAAAGGCAGACAAAGATAAATGAGACTTTGGAAGTTTCCCACTACTTTTCAGAGCTTGATGCTCTTACACTCAAGGCAGGAACCTTTTTGCTGCTTTTGAAAGCAAAGCCCAGCACAGCAGACAAAACCACCAGAGACATGTGAATTAAGGCCTAGCTTGAAAACCTTGGCCAAACTGAGAAATACTGTGAACTGTTATAAAAAGGTGTTCAGAGCAGGAGAAACACCCCAGAGTAACTAAAGCCCATCTCCCACATGAATGTCATTTGCAGACAGCCCACCTCATGCTATCCAGGGAATCCAGAGGCCAAATGCAGCAACAAACAATTGGAAATTACAGGGATCTCAGTGGAAACTGCATCTGCTGGCTCAGAGCTGCACAGGGGCTCTTGTTCCCCGAATTAAAAGGGAGTGCAAGGTGCTTGATTGCATCTTGGCTCTTGATTACAAATGCACCAGCAGCCAGAATTAAACAGTTGGCTTCCTGGCCTATTTAGCATCCTTTAGTGCTGGGTTAGAGGGTGGGCAAGGCTTAGAAGGTGTTTTTATACACCAGCATCTGATTTTTTTAATTTTTTTTTTCCTCAAGACACTCACAGCAAATGATAACATTTTCCAAAGATCTGGCCAAGCTCCAGAGGAAAAAACAAGCAATGGAAGTGTCTGTAGAAGCAGCTCAGCACTAGGCTATAAGGCACTGCCTGAACCAGCTGCCATAGCAACTGCTATTAAAGAAAGAATTAGAGCATTCTTCACGGAAGTAGGAAAACTCCCAGTCAATAAGTGTAAGGATGAGATGCAAAGCAAAAAAAAAAAAAAAAAAAAAAAGGAGGATAAATATAAGCAATAGGAAAAAGATGCACAAGTGAATGAGAAGCAGGGCTACTTGCACAGGTAGATGTGCTCTGGTGTTGTGGAGATGCCTATAAATACACTAAGATACCTAACTCCACCCTCATTAGCAAGCATTTTAGATACAGTTGATCCTGCCTTGGGGCAGGAGGTGGATTACATGACCTCCTGAGGGCCTCTCAACCTCTATTTTCCATGATTCTAGGAGGGAGAAATCTACACCAGCTGAGCTGAGCTGGCATCACTCCAGAAGGGCAGGAATTTAAATCTGGAAAAAAAATAGATTTAATCCACTTTTCAAGTTCTCCTTGACCAGGAGGAAGGCACAGAAAGCAGAACCTGCAACCATAAGTTACAGGCAAGTTCTTCCTGGCTGCAAATGCATTTTCAGCTGTACCAGGGCTAAAGCAGCAACATCAGATTTCACCCTGCAAGAAGGATTCACCCCCAAAAGTATTCATTTCCCCTCCAACATTCATTTGCAAAGAACAATCAGACACGTGGCTGCAGACCTGCGGTTTTGGTTGTGGGTTGTTGTAGAAAATACACCTGAAAACAGAATGATGCTGCAAAAGGCCAGCAAGCTCTCGGGAGCAATCAGGCTCATGTCCCACATCCCTTGGTAGAACTGGATCAGACCCCACAGCAGGACAGAGCCTTGGCTCTCAGAGCTCACAGCCAAGGACAGAAAGCAGACAAAATTCCCCTCTGGGTTGTGCTGCTTATTACACAGAAGACACCAGAGTCCCCAACAGAGATGCTGTTTATGCTCTCTGGTTCCTCACTACTAGAGTGGGACAAAAAATATCAGAATAAATCATGTGAGACTCCATTTTCTTCACATGGAAAAGCCTACTTTTTATTCACACAACTCACTTTATGCTCTTTTTACAGAACTCGTGGACAACTGTAGTAGGTTAATAGTTTTCTTGCCAATTACTCTATTGGTTAGTTAAAGGTATTTTACTTGTCCATCAAATCTCTCTATTCTTAAATTGTTTACATATTTCCTTCACTGATTTTTGTGGGACAGATTTAATGTTCATGTAGGTGCTAGTTGTTTTTCACCTAGGAGTAGATTGTTATGTTAACAAACTGTTCACACCAAGATTGTTTTCACTTGGGAACTTGCAAAGTAGTGGCTGCACTTAGAAGAAATGACAGGCCAGCCATCAATCTAACAGAGCAGGCCTGATTTTATGAGGCTTTTCTTTGATAATTTTTCTACCTGACTGTAACAACAAAACACACCATGAATCGGAGCACGGGAAACAACACTCACTTGAAGGCAGCCAGGCAGGCAAGAAACACTCTGCCTGCAAGAAAAACCCCCCTGTCCCATCTCCTGGGGCAAGGACCTGGCTGGGCTGTAGTGCCAGCCCTTGCAGCTGCCATCCCACTGAGCAGGAGCCAGGTGTGCTGCTCCCAGTGCTCCATCCATCCCAGTGCTCCATCCATCCCTGTGCTCCATCCCATTCCATCTATCCCAGTGC